>JASCZW010006358.1:0-98878 GCA_034211315.2 Aedes japonicus | reverse complement strand
GTTGTCAACTATAACGGTAAATGTCGTAATAATAACGGAAACGGTCGTCAACAACAAGGAAAATGGTACAAGAATGGTTTGTGATTATGCGGGTTGTTCTAACTGTTAAACCTAAGGCGTTAGAGGGCAATATCTGAATATTCAAATGATGTTCATCAATGAATATCATTTGAGATATAACGGTCAAATATTACTGATTGCAATGCTTATCCTGTAGTTTTCCAAATCCCTTTTGTAAATTTGTAAATAGTAGTTTAGTTATTCTAGTCATAAGCAAATTTGAATTCCAACAACAATTTTGAATTCAAGCTGAAATTATAATTGCATGCGACACTGTAAGATCAGATCGTTCTCTGCAGTAAGTACTAGATACTAAATTGAGAAAAAACCGTACGAAGGCGGCATTTGAGTAAAAAATCTACATCAAATGGGACCAAGTTGCCGTCCATGAATAGACCCAATTTGGGGCCTATGAGTCGACATTAGATTTATATCCCTCGAAAGTTTCCAGACTTTATAAAAATATTTGTTTAACTTTTCGTGATTCATACTACCAGAAAGTCTTACCAAACTTATCTTAGCAAGTATACAACTAGTTAAATTTCGTTTGCAACTCAAATATTGAATGAGTTATGATAAAAAATATAATCGATCGTTGCATATTAGGCTGAGTCAAGGGATACATAACATATTTCGCGCTGGAAGATATGAAATGGGCTTATTTATTTATTTATTTTATTTTTATTTTTATTTATTTATTTCTGTCAAACAATCAATCGTAGACTACATTAATGTTCATATCTCCTATTATTACTTAATGTATTGAAATATCTTTTCAGTTTTGCACGAGGCATACTAAGGTCAATCGTTTCACTATGTTCATTATAAGCATTCATCATGCTTTAATGGTCCGAATTTAGTATAATTTTGTACGATGAAAATCTAAAGCCGAACAAATTTCGATTCCGTAGTTCTCGTGTAGGTACATAAAAGTTTAATTTTGACAATAATTCAGTTGAATCTATTCGTTGCGTAACGAGGTCGTTGACAAATGAGACTTTAGCATAATCTCGACGCTCTTTCAATGATTGAATCTTGATCAACATGCAACGTGCTTCATATGAAGGGAGGGGAAATTGTGTCCATCCTAACCTACGTAGTGCGTATAATAAAAACCAAAGGTGATATAAACAACACTGCAGTATTCTAATATTGACCTAACAAAAGATATATATAATGTTATATATAATGATCCACAAATGTCAATTTAGTATCTAAAATTATTCCTAAATCTCTTATTTTATCACATTTTTTTATATTTTGATTTCCTAAAGATACTGAAATACTTGGTGTGCTTCGATTTTGACTATAAGTTATAAGATTACTTTTTTTTACATTTAGTTCTAACAAGTTTTACAACACCATACATAAAGACCTGGATTTCATTCTCAAATACATATATCATTATCATTTCTTATTTCAAAAAACAGTTTCATATCGTCAGCATATATAAGAACTCTTAGAATTTTTTAAAACAAAAGATATATCGTTAACATATAAGATAAAAAGAAGTGGACCTAGGTGTGAACCTTGAGGAACACCAGATGTGACTTTAATAGGATTTGATTTCTTATCATTGAATCTAACTATTTGCTGGTGATCTGTCAAATACGACTTAATCCAATTGAGGAGTCTTAACTCAATTCCTATTTTTTCAAGCTTGAAAATCAACATAGAAATGTCAAGTTTTTCAAACGCTTTGCTGAAATCGGTATAAAGAGCTTCACGTAATAACCTTTATCCATTGCTTTCAATGAGTAATCAACAAATTCGAGCAGGTTTGTAGTGGTGGAACGTCCCTTGAAAAAGCCATGTTGTGCATTGGTTATTTTATGTTTGACTTGATTAAACATGTTTTTGTTTATAATTGATTCGAAAAGTTTTGGAATGCTCGATAATATTGCAATTCCACGATAATTTTCGAATATCGGATTTTTTGCCAGATTTGTATGTTGGGATTAAGAAAGATTTTTTCCATTCTGTCTGGGAATTTACCGGATGCAAGTGACTTATTGAACAGCAAAAATAAAGGGGATGTAAAGCTCAACTGCCAAATTTTTCATAAATATTGGCGGGATTCCATCTGGCACGGGAC
This sequence comes from Aedes japonicus, assembly GCA_034211315.2. NCBI lineage: Eukaryota > Metazoa > Arthropoda > Insecta > Diptera > Culicidae > Aedes > Aedes japonicus. The sequence continues at coordinate 96,723 of JASCZW010006358.1, read as the reverse complement.
CTTTAGAAGCATCCAAGTCTTGGAGACCTGACAGAATGTCGTGGTCATGTATGTGACTACACAACTACATTATTTGAGCAATCAGGAAAGTATGAAAAGTATTCAAAATCACGATCTATATCCGAATACTTAGAATAAGTTTCTTGAAAAATGTCGCGAAAAGATTACAAATACAAAGCAATCGTTAAGAGTAAGTCACGGTCATATCTGAATACATTATAATTACTGCCAAAAATTTCTTTACTTTTAATGTTCTCATTCCAACTAGTTTCGGTACCCAAAATTACCGAAAATGAAGAACTTAATACGTTTTTATGAATTTGACTCATTTTTAATGCGCCGCTCCTACGATTAAAATTCTGGCAATATACCAGAATCTCAGGAGCAGGTGATTTTGAAGAAATTAGTGGTAGTTCGTCAGCCTTACTTACTATCGAGTCATTTTATGCACCTCCGTGTCAGTCGGAAAATTAATATCATTATTATCAAAACAGATTACTTCTCTTTGATAACGAGAAGACGTCAATTCCTGGGTTGGATCGTCGACCGCGTTTAAAATATGGTCCTCCTCCAAGGGGTCCGTCAATTCCCGAGAAAACACGAATGCCTAGAGACACACGCCTCGCACGGATTTACTGATGAGGTCATCGGAGACATCCAGTTGGTCGAGTGCGGTTGTGATGATACTAGCCCGCCGGGTATAGTATTTCACCTCTTTGAAAATTAATTGGTCGATAGCTTGCTGGTGGTCTGGAGAAACGGTAATAAGTGTTGCAGCTATTGTTGTGTGGATTATCGAGGTTTACGTTGTATGTATTGTTGTTGCTGTACGCTTTTTTTCGTTGATTCCTCCGTTTCCGTGCCTTTTCTGCCATTTTTGCTGCGACAAGCGGTGCAACTTGCGAGTATCGTAATCCGCCCAATTGGCTCTCCACACCTTTCTAGTACCCAGAAGTCGCCAGCCTGAGTCATCGGCATTAATGTTGCTACTGTTTATAAGCTCGATTTCCAGGCTTGGGCATGGATCGAATGGTGGAGTCAATGGCTTATCATATGAAGCCGTTACATTGGCGGATAATGATTTCAGCTCATCTAGAATGTCCAAACCATGCATTGGATTCCTGTGCATGGGAGACATTGTGAAACTCGAGAGTTCTTTTACCTCTCCGCTCAGACTTTTAAATCATTCGTTATACCTAACGTAATGGTTTGCAATGATGTTGATAATTTTTTGGTAGATTCTTTCACAGCGACATCAACTAGTGCTGTGATGTGGTTTTAATAGCAACAACATTGCCGGTAGAGCCACTGTTTCTAGTCGCTGTCAGCTCATTTTTAATATCACTCAACGATACCTCAAGACGATCGATGGCTTCTTGCACACCCGCAACGTTATTTTGCTGCGTTGCGCGATGGGTAACCTCCGTGTTTTTATTGATAATTTCGGTCAACTGCTCCTGTTGCTTAGTAAGCAATTGGAATTCAAAGTTTAGTGCAATAAGTACTTGGCACAAACTGCAACATGGCAAACACATAAGACTGCACGTCGATCTTTTTATCTTTTTACGAAGGGAGTTACGTTGAACTGGTACTCCCACGCAGGCGGCGTGAAATGCCCTCGTGCATCCGATGCAGGTCCACAATACGGTGTCGACGGTGGAATCAGTTGAGCAAATTTCACAGCTCATATTGAATATTGTTACACGAAAGCACAAACAAAAACGTATGCAAAAAATAAAAGTTAAAAATCCATAAGTGTTGTTTATTTCCAAACCTGGCTACGTCCATGAGCACACAAATTTCCAAGCTTATCGATATCGGTCATCATTGACAGAAGCTTTGTCAATCATTCAGCAAAACGGTTGCATATCTTTCGGGCGAAACCGGCTTCAAGCTAATCAGGCGACAGAAAATAAGGGTTTTGATGATAACAAATGGGTTCCGTTTGATTTCGTTTTAGCAATAAACGTTTCTCTTTTGTTATGCCTATGAACATATGAACCTGAAGATCAAATATGTTTTAATCTGATAAAATCTTAAAATATTCTATAATAGTCGATTTCACAAAGAGATACTAGTTTTGTTTTTAAAGATTTTGAGAGTACTTAGATCGAACTTCTTTTGTAACAAATCGAAAATTCAGTGTGGCCTTTATTTCGAAATTGTAATAGGGAAGCGGAACCTATCTTGAGCTCAATAAGCAGACCTCGAGTGGAAATCGGTGAATATGCACTGAATACCGAATACTGAGTACACAAGTTATTCACAATTTATTCGTTAACTTGCCGTTAATCGTTTAGCAACACACAAAACATTCGATTCGGATAATTTTCTTCCAATTTAATACGGAAAAGTTGCCACTACTATGTTTAATAATATCACGAAAAACATTAATCCCATCTGTGTACATATGTTAATCGTACTGATTTTAATCAAGAAACAAATACAAACAAGTTAACGCTCTTCACTACTACACCCAAAAATGAAGTAGATTAGTTGACAGCACTTCACTTGTGTTGGGTAGCATGCATATAACCAAGACAAAATGAAATGGTGTTTTTTGTTATTCTTCCATGAGAATATTGACTGACAACAAGACTCACCATAAAGTTGGGCATAGAATGCTCTATGAATTAGCCTTCTTTGGTTAGATACTTCGGGATGGTCAAGATAATAACTGTATGATTCATGGATGGCCCACAATTGATACGTTACGGATACGTTTGCGTGACTTTGACAGTTTTCCCACAAAATGTCTGTCAAATTACTGTTGCTGCTGTTCCGTTGATGTCAAAACTCGTTACCGGTTGTAAGCCCAAATTTGGGTAAACACTAATTATTTTTATTTTGGGTAAGTTTTACCATAGACTAACTCTAAGACCAGTAGGTCCCATACAAATACGATTTTTTTCTTGGCTCAGTCAGTACTAGCATATCGGTCCTAAGCTCAATAATGCGCCCCTCACACGAACACACTCTCAAATATTCTGTCAAAATAACACAGCAAATCAAAACAAAGGCGCAAATATGTATAACAAGGTGCTGGCTTCAAGAGTGTACTTCGGACCAAGGGGTTCTACAACAGTGAACCAATTTAAAATCGCTAGTTGCATATTGATTGTTGGTAAAACTCATTGTTACAAAATGTGTTTTTTTTATCGAATTTCGGTAAATTTTTTTACAGTCCCATTAGATCGTTCAAAATTATGACGTAGGTCTACGCTACTAGATGCCATTTTGATTCTACAATGTAATATTCTTTGAAATACCATGCCTTTTAACATAAGGCCTTGCATTTATGAGTTTTTTAACAGTATGTGGCCTGAAATCAACAATGTCCTATATTGGAATCGATGCCTAGAAATATATCCGCTCGATTGGTTAAAAAATTTAGAAAATATTTGGAGAAATGACTGAGAAATTAACGTTTGAAACATGACCACTTTTCGTGGCGGCCGCAAGTCGATTTTTTAGAATTGTACCCCAGCATAGAAAACAAAAACGTAGTTCTACGTCAAAACCCAAGGCAATACTTAAGCTTTTTTTTTAAATAAAAAAAAGTTTACTGAACATCCATAATTTACGTAACGCATTAATTTACATAACCTCTCACAAAAAAAAACACTACAGATAGGACTACAAAAGTACTTCTGCTTGAGTAATTATATCCGAATGTATAGCAAATAAGATGTCTTCCTTATTGCGTTTAAATTACGCAGGGTAGTCGGCAGCTTCTTAGTTAAATCACAGAGAACAGACATCCAAGCTAGAGGGCCCTTTGTGTGTAAATTTTTGTAAAGGCTATTTTAAAATTACAGCTTGTTTTCGTTAGTTTTGGTGAATCGTATGTAGATGACGCCACTTGTCAGCCTCGAGATTTGATAGTCTGTCAATTCTAGTTTGGTGAAACCTAAACTAGGCAGCGTTTTTCCAACGGTTTACTTTTAAAAATTTCCACAGTAAATTGAAGAAAAAATGTTCGAGCCTGGATGTCTGTTCTCTGTGGTTAAATTTCTGATGCGATAGATCAGACCATTAGCAGTTCCTGTTTTCATGCCAATATGAGACCAGAGAAAAAGAAACCCACTGAAATTTCGAATGCATTGATTAACAGAAACAATTGGCTCTAACAAACTGCGAATCACCTCATCATGCACAAGTGGGTCGTTCTCTAACGCACTTCATTTTTCTTGCTGTCTTCTCTTGTTCACACAGGTAAAAAATCTTGTAGCAAAAACTACCTTTTCTACATATGACTGAAACTACGTTTATGGTACAACCTTCAACATTTATGGTATATTTGACAGACCTAAGTTAATATTAACCGCATCATGGTTGATTTAATCGCAGGCGTGGTAAAATCAAACGAATATATAGTCGTGAAAATGGTTGGTGTTTGCGCTTAATTTAACCCTCGAAATGATAGTTTCTACTGCGGTTTTTTTTGCATGCATTTGTAGAAGGATAGATAATAAACCGTCAGAAATCGATTATAAAAATATGATTAAAGGGTGTACCATTTAAAATCTACACACACTCAAATTGCTCTATCTTTTGATCCTTGAGTAAAATTAATTGAATTTTGCGTAGACATAGTTTAATGTGTATTGTTTACACTCTATGAGTTTATATCACCACACTCAAAAAAATCGACACGTTGTTTTCACGTGAAATTTTACGTAACTTCCACCTGAAGAAGTTATCGAAACCACGCTGCTGCGTAATGCATGACGAGACATATGTGAAGGCGGACTTCAACCAGATTCCAGAAACCTGTATGTGACTGCCAAGAATAAGTGCGATGTTCCCGAGAACCACCAGACACAGAAGATGCCGAAGTTCACCAATAAGTTCTTGATTTGGCAAGGGATTTGTATTTGCGGAAAGCGGAGTACACCTTTCGATACCGCAAGCACCATGAATGGACAGGTGTATTTGGAAGAGTTTCTAGCCCGACAGACTTTAGTATACGAACAATTGCACACCGTCTATCAGTCAAGTATAAATATTTGACCATGGACAAAAATTTACCCACTTTCATAAATCGCCTTACCCAAGGTTTGACGTTTCAACCTGTTTTATGAAAATGGATAAAAGTTACTCAATTTCAGGTACATCCAAATGAGCGTTCTTAAGTAGGTGAATCAGCACAGGTAGCACAGCCCTTATCAATACATTGCGTTGGCTTTGTTAACTCTCTCGAAGTGAGGAGATTTATGCATAGCTTACTACAATTTTTATTTTGTTTCACGCTAAATTGATTAAACCTAAATCTAATGTTTGAACTCAAATTAATACTTTTGAAATCGTACCACGCATCTTAAGGTCTGAATCTACAATAGACCGGACACCTCAACACTCAAGTAAAACACAAATTTGGCATTATATTTCAATTGTAGTTGTTCAGTACAGATTTATGGGATACGATTTAATAATTTACGAAGTCAAAACATCATTATTCAGTATATGCAAAAAAATGAACATCCAGAACCCCTGGTGAAGATCTTTATCCAAATTTGTTGGAAGTTTTGATTCCTTATTTCTTTCCAAAACGCTTCCGCTCCTTCAGAGCCCATTATCTCTCGATTTGACGGAACTCTGGACAATTTGACTGATTTGCGGTTTTCGATACAATATTCACCTGATTTGCTTTGTACCATTCGATCACAGTTTTGGAATAATGGCATGATGCATGATTTATGAAGGATAGCAATCGCTTCTACAGGCACCTTTCCTGGTAACCTGTGTAACTGATTGATTGTGCCTATAGTGACGAAAGATTTACTCGTTCTGCCACAGGATTTGCCATACGTCCATATCGCCATCTTAATCACTAAACATGCAATGTAAACTACAATCATAGATTCCTGGTGAGTACGAGCCTTTTAGTGGAATACTTGGAACTAGAAAATGAAAGTAAGATTGGTAATTTCCATTTAATTCCAACTATCTTTATTGCTTATCTTGATAGAATGCGTATTTCGTCTACATTGTGCAGACTTCTTCAGTGTCGTGTACTCGACTTTAGACTTGATTAGATAGTTAACAGGAAATTACTAATCTTTTTCTCATTTTTCTAGTAACAATCATAGTCTTTTTTCCAGAAGACTCAGCTATAGCTCAGCGAAATTTAACACGCCTTCGTGTACTATTTCGAAGGTAAGGTGTCCGGATTAATGTGAATACTGACCTTAACATTAATTTCACGCATACATTCAACAAAACTACCTTAGGTTGTACTTTCTGAAAAATAGAAGAGCGATTAATTTTTCATTTTGATCAAGTATCCTACGAAATCGGGATGAACTGAGTTGAAATTCATTCAAGCATCTTATAAATTATGTAAAAGCTACTTGTGAGAAAATTCCACAAGATATGCACTGTTTATTAATCACTATTTTAGCCATATTAAATTGAACTGATTTTGAAACTAGCTTTCAAATGTAGCTTAAAACGATAATGTTATCCATTAACCTCGAGCCAGTCACGAGTAATTGGCAACTCACTCTAACTAATAACGAAAAATAAAACATTGATATAAACAATATTGAATATCGGCTCTATAAAGTGTTACAGACGATGCCTGAGCGACTTCGTCGAGATTATTAGTACGAGACACCTGAAGAAGTCTGCACATTGTAGACGAAATACGCGTATCTGTCAAGATAAGCAAAGGTAGTTGGAATTGAATGGAAAATACTATTTTTTCTTCTAATTTCTAGTTACAGGTATTCCACTAAACAGCTCAAACCCTCAAGGATTTATTTAAAATTTATCTTTATCAGTCTGATCACAACCTGTGTGTCGCTATGTAATGTAAATTCATCAATATGGATTGTTTCGAAAATAAACTGGCAACGCTTATGATGCCCTTACACATACACGTATAAGACTATCGGTCTGAGCCTACCTACATTCGACTTGATCAGCTCCTGAACTTACGGTAAACAGTGATCGTTGTAGAGATGCAGCGTATCGAAAAGAGTGTTAAAATTCAAGTGGTGGACATGAAATGAGCTGCCAACAAAAGGATGAAAATCAGGTCCAACCTCTTCCTTCGAAACACATCCATGTCGATTGGTGATTCGTCCAAAATTGATATTTTCTCCGTCGGAATGGTCCAAAGAATCAAAAAATGACAGAAACAACCTGAAGATCTAAGAGGTAAAAACTAGCAAAACAAAGTGCTGAGCAAAAATCCTGAACAAAAACCAGTTGCCAGAAAGTTATAAAGCAGACTTTTGCTGCTGATCGATCACGAAACATATGTAAAAGAGGACTCCAGAACGCTTCCAGGATCGAAATTTTACAACAAGTTCATCTTCAAGATGTCATGTGAGCATCTCTGAACAGTGGTCCGAGGTGGAAAAAATCGGTCAGAGTTACAACATGTTGTAACTGTTGTCAAATAATTTAAATAAAAAAAATTTGATTAAGACTATAGGCTTATTACATGTTATAACTGATCAGTCTGGTCAGTTTTTAAGACTGTAAGACTTGAATGATACAATTGTTTTTTTTTGTTGCATGCTATGAGAACAAATGTGTTGCCAGTTTGTTTTCGATACAGTCCCTAACCTCCCACGCGTCCTGAAAAAAACTTAAACTTAAGACATCACATGTAGAAAATATTCGTGTTTTTAACCTACTCTAGTCATACGTTGCCTGTGTGCCAATTCGCGAATTAATTTCAATTTTACTCAAATTTGACAGATGGAAAATTATCGATTAATCGTTTAAAATCCCATTGTTAATGATCAACAAACTTTCGGTAGAAGTCTGTCAAAATTGAGTCCCCGTCCGTCAGAAATAAATCAACTGAAGTAGCAGACTTAACCGACTATCTCATCTGTCAAGTTTAAGTGAAAATTAAAACTAATTCTTAAATTGGGGAACAGCCTAAAGAGCCCGTCTTTCGACAACTGCGTATATTATTTTACCCATTACTGGGTAACTCAAAAGTAGCAGTGTAGATGAGAGTTAGAGGGTCTTAGAAAAGGCTAGTAGGCAGTGAATTTTCATGTAGACGTCAAAATTTAATTTAATATTGTGTGTTATATTAGTTACTTATCAGATGTACTGATTTCAAGCGAAAATTTGGTCTTATTCAGTCGAATGACAACACAATTTATTTTAAGAAGGATTAAATTACAGCAATTGTTCTTTGGAACAAAAAAAAAAAACAAATGATGATAGTTGTTCAGGCTAAATAAAGAATTTTTAATTGCACGTTTCAGTTTCACAATTCCAGCTTTTGAAACTACTTCTAACCTACATATTCGCAAAGCATACGCAGACGATAACTGACGCAGCAAATGTGTTGAATTTTTCGAAAGTATTTATACCGAGATATCAAATTACAACCCAGCTTATTCTTATCTCGAGATAAGAGAAATTTAAAACCAATCAATCCAATCTCGCACGTACTTATCCTTTGGGGAAAATCCTTAAAACCAACTGAATTATAATAAGTTCTTGTCAGTTGAGGAGCAGCATTAGTTGCGAAAACAAGTCAAAATGCACAGCTTGTGGAGTGTTGTAGTTGTCCTAGCGTTGGCAGTTGCCGCCGTCACGGCCATTCAGAGTCCGGAGCTCGATCCGGAAACGATCGATTGGAGTATCGTTCGTACCCTGCGGGAAACGGACAAATTCCGTGCACGGTTCGGATTGGCCCCACTGACCGATGATGACATCCGCAAGTCGCGTATCTCCGGAGGCACGGTTGCCAGTCCTACCGATATCCCATGGGCTGTCGGAGTATTGATCCACGGTGGCACTTCGGGACACAGCTTCTGTACCGGTGTATTGATTTCGGCTCGATTCGTTATGACGGCGGCCAATTGTGTTCAAGGGTACATGATAGGTGGTTGGAGAAACAGGGAATAGGTTATAATTGAAATTGTGTTATTTTATTACAGTGAAACCGACATTGCCATTGCTATGAATGCTGCCAACATGGCCAGCATTGGAACGTTGATCGCTGTGTCCAACGTGGTAATTCATCCGAACTTCAGCTGGCTGTTGGGCCGTGATGATCTTGCTATGTTGACTCTGAGCCGTGATGCTCCCATCGATAATAACACCATCCGTCCGGTTGTGATGCCTCGTCGATCGGATGCCAGCATGTCCTTCGTTGATTGGTCAGCTACGACTGCCGGCTGGGGCAACACCGGAAATAGGGACAACGAAGCCATTCCAACGCAGTTTTTGCAGTTCGCCACGGATAGTGTTACTTCGAACTTGGTTTGTCAACTGTCGTACGCTTGGGTCAGAAGTACGCACATCTGCGTGTCGACCGATAACGGTGGAGCGTGCAACGTAAGTTTTGGGAAAAGTGGGCGGAGAGAAGAGAGCATTTTTTGAATGAGTTGTGCCATTATTTTCCAGGGTGACGAAGGAGCTCCGGTGACGGTTCGTGAGGCCAACCGAATCTTCCTGATTGGTCTTCATTCGTTCCACTACAGCGGTATCCGCGGATGCGACCGTGGACGCTCGACTGTGAACACCCGCATCACCGAGTACCTGGACTGGATCCAGCAGAACAGTGATGTCGTGATTCCGGCATAAGATGTGATATTTTCTTTTACGTTATATGTAAATATTTTTGAAATATAAAGATGTTTTTTCTACACGTCGGAACAGATTAATACGAATATGAAATAAGAGAACTGGTAGAGCAAGTTTATTCCTTCGTTTTAAGTACAGGAGTATTCTGTCTACATTTCTAGTTTCCGAAAACAATCAGCGCTGAATTCTATTGAATTAAGATTCCATTTGAACCTTGTTTTAATTTGGATGTAGTTGCTGATGATAGGCTTTATTTTTTAAGAACAAAAAATTACATTAAGCCAGTTTATTCCTAACCCAATTTACCATCAACAGTTAATAGGATCTCTCTTTCTACGGAGTAATATGACTTTCTACTACGTAGCAAGCAAAGATTGATCAGTTGATTTCTTAAGCAATTCACAATTAGACGGAAAATTAAATTTTCAGCCTACGTTTGAAATTTTAAAACATAATTGTTTTCCTGAAAGTTGTTACTAATAGTGAGGCTCTTTTTTATACAGGAATGAAAACTAGGGTGGTCTGAATGTTCAAAAAAATAAAAAAATAATATTTGCATTTGCCGTAATCAAGGAAAAAATGCTAGCCAATTTTATGAAATTTGGACATGAAAAGTTTTCTGTAGCTTCTGAAATTACTAAATTAGATCAATTTTTCGTTCAGATGAATCAGCGATGGTAAAGATCCTTATATCTCAGTCCTCAGTCCTAGATTTGCAAAGCGCCAAGAGCAGCTGTTTTTAACAACAGACTTCTGAATAATCGTATTTTGATCTTTTCTAAATTGTGAATCTGAGAGTCTAATATGCTGCACTACTGCCCCAAACAACTGACAATTATGACTGCACTCTAATAAATTAACCCTAAATGGACTTTGGTACACAGATTTCACACTACATACTATCATACTTTTCTGTTGATCGGTCGCGGTATATTTCATTCATATTTAGGTAAAACGTAAAAACTCTCAAGATCATCTAATTTAAACTTTATTATTTTTTTGTTCATTCCTTTTATACCATATATTTTTTTTGTAATATTTTATTTCACCTGAAAATTTTAAGATTCCTCCAAATTGGGTGGCTTAATCTAGATAAACTTTAGGTTACAGTATTTTTTAATATGATGGAATATTCTCTGCAAATAATTTAAAATATATTACATAAAGGAAAAAAAGAGTCCCATTTCACCGTTTTTTTTAAATAACTTAAATATACTAGACTGTGAAGTTTCCACGTTTAAAAAAGTAATTAATTTTACGAGCATGAGAATGAGCATGATTGACCGTCCGAGATTGCTACTCCGTTGTTGCCAGATCAGCTGTTATTACACAGAGAACCAACAGATGATGCTTGGGACTAACATACATCTTCAATGTGTAAATGCAGGTCAAGTAAGGAAACGGTAGGGATATGTACACTCAGGAAATTATCCGTACGATTTTCATACGATCGGAACTATGAACCACAAAGCAAGGGTCCATGACTCATTTCATACGAATTCGTGTGAAATGATTATGGTTGCATTGGTCGAGATAAACATGCCGTTTATACACTTTCAATTGACATCACTTATGAAGCGTGTTTAAGTCTCGTTGGATTGTGGCTCGTCTCTTGATCCGGAGATGATTGATGGTTCGAGTCCCGATTGCAACTTTTTTTCTGTGAGGAAAATTTTCATATCGTCCTATGAAGTTCGTTCCATTAAAGAATCGCATGAAATTTGCAATTATATCTTCTGGCAAATTTCCATACGATATTCGAATGAATTCCTCTCGCTTTGTTCGCTCAGTGTAGACGTGAAAATCGCTTTGTTGGAAGCCGTGGAGTCACTGCACTTCTACGAGAAATAACAGGGATTTTGGATTACAGGATTGAATGGCAGCAGGGCTCGTTTTGGTTAACGATAAATTGTCAATTTTGACTGATTTAAACCAACAGTAAGGATGCTATAGGGGCCACTCATAGAGTGTAATACGCCCGTTAACAAAGTATCGACGCAACTGATTCAATCGATTCAACCGATGATCGACGATGCTTGTCAAAAAATAAGTAATTAATTTGGTCAAGATAAACAACCTTGCTAAAGTCGTCAAGTCTCCTAAGTGCGATTCGAAAAAAGTTCTATCTTGGCGCCACTTTTGTGGATGGGTTCCAAACTAAGAAACGATCAAAAATAAGCTATCTACGTACATTTGCGTTATAAGCGTGTTGTTGTGATGGTTTTAAGGGGGGATATACAGTTAGGATGATCAAAAAATTCATTTTTCTTTCTTTTTGCATACAAAGTTAGTAAAATTCCCATAAAATACGCTCCTGAAACACTTTTTTTCGAAATTCGAACTCCAAGTGATTCGTTTTATCGTTTTTCGAAGACGCCTTCTTCCCGCGCAGACTGATAATTGAAACTTTCAACGCATGTTTCTCAATACAGCATTTTCGGAGTTTATGCCGGTGATAACTTGAAAACGAATTATTCGAATAAGCTGAAACTTACAGGGTTTCTTTATTATAGTTTTACCTTCTAGATGAATTAAAATTTATTGTTATATTTTATTATTAAATATGGAAAAATTTGCTAAAATGGCGGAAAAATATGGATTTTTTCAAAAAAGTTACGCCAAAAGCGCAAATTTATTTTTTTGACTTTTTTTCAATACATCTACTAACTGTATATGTAATTAATGTAATTTTTTTGGGTTAGAAGGATTCAGATCAAAACTGCGACCAGGAGAGCCGGCACAAGCAAAATACAAAGACTTTTTCAACGCACTTTAACGGCCGCCATTTTGTTGAAAACAATTTAAAAAAACATTTTTATACAATTGTAAAAAAGTTTCGATTGATTTGAGCAAAAACTTCCACTTGAAATATTTTTAATCAAAAATGAGTTTTTTTTTCACGGTCTAACTGTATATCCCCCCTTACTGTATTCGTCATAGCATGCTGTGCGTTATACCGTCATCTTTCGTTTGTTTACTTGTTTGCACGGTTTAAATTCTGCGTTTTCAAAATGAAGTTTTGGACCCATGGCTACGTGAAAAGGGTATAACATTGGAAGCACATTGGAATTCCTCACGCGAGTGTAAAATCTACCATAACCAAGTTTGGGGAATACTGTTCTTTGGATAAACTACTAGGGAGAGGTTGAAAACCTGGACCTTTCAACCCTAAACTGGACCAAAAAGTGAAACGTGATTTGACCAATAAAGCGGGAACCAGCGTCGGAATGATTCAAGGTATCAAGAAATGGAACAACCTGAAGTCGTACAAGAAGCAGAAAATCGCCAAACAAAGTGCAAAGTAGAAGCAACGCGCAGCAACAAGGGCCCGGAAAATTTATTCGCGAGTTCTGCAGCGACCGGATGCTATGTCAAAGAGGACTCTTATTACATCGCCATCGTTGAGGAAGTTGTAAACGATGTGGACAGGTCGATTTAAGTGGAGAAATTTGGTCGAAAAGTGCTGGTTGGTAGGGCAAGCAATGGATATGTTCCTGCGGTATGAAGTCTATCATTTTGACGTAGGGTTTCAAATGAAAATCTAAAAATAATTGACCGTCACGAAATATCGTTACAAATTAAATGCTAATAACTCGATATATCTTCAAGATTGTTGAAAGACGTTTCAACGGGTAGCTTTCCGTAATTATTATTCTCCGACCAACGGCAATGAAACGCAAATATTCGGTTTTTGGAGAATATAATTTTCCTATGCAATAAATTAAGTAAAGAAAAAATTCTACTTGCTGTTCGAAGATTCTAAATAGTTCACAATTTATCTGACTTACGTTTACTTCCTTTCGATTTTCTTGGGTACAATTATAATTATGGGTACAATTATAATTAATGCTTCTAAATGTTACTGCTCTATGGAACTATTTTAAGGATAGTTTTTATTTGATTTACATGTTAAATTTTAAGTTATTTTGACTTACCAGCAGTAATACTTTATATTTTAAGGTTAAAGAATTAGTTCTAGTTCACGGAGTTAGCAAATATTAGAATTGTGAATAGTTCGCTATATACTAAAACACAACCTTTTATTTACTCCTTTTACTTGTTTGTTTATCTCCCTCTATTGTCTCAGACTCGTACCTGTCAGTGCCGTTGCAGAATCCACTTCCTGAAGTGTCGACCATGGTGAATGATGGAAGGTGCGCTGAGTCCATTGTGGCCAACAATCCCCCTATGGTTGGCTTACCCAGCGTCGCACCGGACGTCTTAAACCGCCAGCTTGGTTGATGGACGTTTGTAGACACCGCTGGCTGTTCTTACGGTTGCGGACCTAACCTGTCCATCTTAGCTGACCTTGACGCTGATGACCTTTTCCTTTGGTCAACATTTACGAGGCATACTGGGATCGGCGATAACGACTATGTCACCAACGGTGATCGGCTTGGTGTGACGGAACCATTTAGTACGCGGGTGATCTCTGGCAGATAGTCCGATACCCAACGATTCCAGTACTGGTTTGCGAGAATCTGCGATGTGCTCCAGTTCTGTTTAAGGGTTGCGCTGGTATCATGGATGTTGGTGAGTGGTTTCGACCCGTTGGACAAACCGAGCAGGAAATGATTCGGGGTCAGTGCTAGGGCCGTCTATCGGCACATGGGTTAACGGGCGAGAGTTAACCGTACTTTCAACTTCAGTTAGCAAATTACGAAGTACTTATGTAGGTCTTTTCACCAAACAAATTACCATCAGGTTGTTTCTGACGGTGCGGATCAACCGCTCCCAGCAGCCACCCATGTGCGGTGACAGTGGTGTGTTGAACACCCATTCAATTCCATTGTTTGCAAACTCCTTCATCAGCTCGTGCTGACTGATAGGTTCGTTAGTCTGCTTTAGCTCTCGATTTGCGCCAACATAGTTTGTGCCACGATCACTGTACATTTTCAAGGGTGTTCAGCGGCGTGCGATGAAGTTGCGTATTGCCATGATGCAGGAACTTGTACTAAGCGAATGGACAACCTCAATGTGGATTACTCGCACGGTCAGACACATGGGCAACATACCCCCAACGCTTCTCAACTCTCATTCCAACGACGACTTCGATCGGCCCGAAATAATCCACTCCTACATGAGTGAATGGTCGCGAGAAAGCGGCAAGGCGGGCTTGTGGAAGATCTGCCATATATGGTGGATTGGATGCAGCTTGTTGGTTCTTGCAAGTCTGGCAGACTTTCCTCACTCGCTGGTAACAAGCGCGCAAATGAGGAAAACGATACTTCTGTATCATTAGCCGGCAATGGTATTATGGAAGAAATCTGTTTACAACAATCCCTCAAGTGACCATTGGAAGCAGCTTTAATCCGAGAGCTAGAAAGTGATTGCTCTACTGAAGATCCAGCAACCCATTTCAGAATGTCTGGAGAGTCACGCCCATTCCGAGGTTACTTTCACATACAATAGGCCCCGCAAGTAAACATTACCAATATCATTTGGATAAGGGCACTGCAACACATTTCTAGATTTGAAAAGGCTAAATTTCCAAACCAGGCATGTATTTGGTATTATTTAAAAATAAGGTTATTGTTATATAGTTAAAGTCAGATACATCTCACCCCTGGCCGTTTCCTTAATTACACTCGCTTGTTCAATCGTAAACATGAAAATTCTCGTAATTAGCTTCATGCACTCGTGACATGAATCCCTGGAATCTGACCAGTACACCTTTTTGTAGATCCGGATGGATAGCGAGATTTCGATAGTTCGAGCTAGGCGAGCGCCAAGGATTGCAGCTGATAGTTCCATTCTTGGAATTGACACGAACTTTAGTGGCGCAACTCTCGTTTTGCCGGCGACGATAGAGCAGGTGATAGTATGATAGTATGAAGTCGAATGTCGTTGGCTTCCTCCGCAGAGTATTTAGAGTTGTAGCAACGTTGGATTCGAACATATTCATCCCGCGGTTGAACTTGAAGCCAAATGCACCATATCTCGTATGCGTCGTCGTCTGTTTCGTCGACCCACTGTACCTTGGGTCGCCAGACATGCTGTAGCAGGATTTTCAGAAATGATAGAAAATGCGAGATTAGACCAAGTGGATCGAAAATGGTCATTAGAACACGAAGTAATTCTCGCTTCGTGGGAAGTTGATGGCCTCCTAACAAATCTGGATCATTCCGGTTGGCTACTGGGTGGCTAGCTCCGTTGATATATCGAGGCATTTCTAGTCTGTGTTTGCACCCTGCAGCGTTGTCAGCACCAATTTCGAATTGCTAACCCAATTTCGAATCTCAAAACCGCCTTGCTCGTTGACATATTTAACGTCCTTCGCCAATTGGATGGCTTGATCTTCAGTATCGACACTAACGAGCATATCGTTTACGTTGTGTGATTTTGCGATAGTTTTGCAGGCAGCGGGGTACTTGTTCGTGAATCGTTCCGTGTTCATATTTTTTACGAATTGAGCAGTACTGGGGGAGCAGCATGCCCGGAATGTCATTACCTGCATCGCGTATACTACAAGGGTTCCCTGTCCATCCATCCATTAGAAACACTGACATAGTTGGTCTTCAGCTTTGATCAGAACCTGGTGAAACATTTCACGTATATCGCCGGTCAGTCCTATCTGGCGTTCCCGAAACTGAAGAAGAATCGCAAGGAGTGAGCACAACAAATCCGGTCCTTTCAACAGCGCACTGTTGGAGGACATCGAGTGCTACCAGCAAAGAGACACCATGGACCGACTCATCCCAAACCCGTTGACGTGGGTGAATACAAAGCATGGAGAGGTGAACTTCCACCTGACGCAGTATCTCCATAGATTTAGACACGCAGAGTCTCCACACTGCACCATTGCTAGAAAGCAGCGACCGAGATTTGAACCCCGAGAATATCGTGCAGATAATGTGCCAAAATGAGAATACGTGGCACGCGGTGAACAGCGCGATAAGACGAATCTTGTCATCGTTGCAGAAGACCAGAAGACCGTTGACGTGAAGACCAGAGAGCGTCGGTTCCCGCGTCGGAAGCGTCGGAAAATAGGTTAGATTTGTAGGATGAATTCGTTCGATAAATAGATCGGAGGAGCCCAAGGGAGTGACTGACTTGGAGTGGACGGTTGAGTGATACGGGAACGGAAGCAAGACGTCGTGTCCCGAAAGTGCGTCAATCTAGGGCGGAGAATCCCTAGTCCGAGTGTCCGCGCTACGTCGAAAGTGTCGTAGTGCAGACAGGTGATAACCCCAAATACGCAGAGTATTCAGTTTAGCTAGTGGAAAGCGTTCCCTGGCATCCCAGAAGTTGCCTTGACCAGAATGACCATCCCCGGAGCTGTGAGTCCCGTACTGGTGGCCGCTGAGTCGTCCGTCATTACCGCGCCACACGCCAGGTGCTTAAGTGGTGGAAATTCTGGAGGTGAATGTTGGGCGAGGTTCGGTGGGTTCGCCCCTTCTTTCTCAACTCAAAATCCGCTGGGTCACAGGGCCGTGTGCGAGCACGTGGAACGTCACAGCGAAACTGAGTTCAACATGGACCATATCCTGACCTTCTGAAAGTATTTCAAGGCAAAACTGCAACCTTTCCGACCTCTCCGTATGTGCCCCTCCAACGCTCTATTCAATGTAAATTTATAGAAATATGAGATGAAACTTTAACTATTGTTGTGTTTGTGAGTGCTGATGACCATCTCGGGTGGGTTTCCTTTGTTCACCATTTTCCTGGGGCTGTTGGTTAAGACAGGTGAGGTCGCCCTAAGCAAGCAAACGCCGACCCTGAGTGGGTATAGACTGAGCTGTACAATAATTGCAAGTCTAGATCCACCGTCGGGAACTAGGCCAAGTAGGCCGAGCGTTACGTGAACCGGAAGCCATCGTCCACTGGAATCTATGGACCGATTTCGACACCTGATCAATTAGCACCAAATTTCGACGGTTTCGGGAGAACTTCTACCGCCGGGGAAGTTCTCTGTCGGAGTAGGATAATATTTTGAACCACCAATACGAATGTCAAACGTACGTGATCGGTAAATTTTGTTTTAACCAGTTAAGACACCCTCCATAGGTTAAGTCAAAGTTGTAGAGTTTAAGTTATCTAGCACTCAGGTTAGAACAATAACTTCAATTTTATCGTTCTGTAATGGAGGTCTCGCTACACCAAAATTGCAGGACCGACCTGAGCTCCTGTCCGGGTAGCTTCCGTCCTGGAGGATTTTCGACTGCCGGGGAAATTTATCAGAGTAGATCCAGCGCTGAAAATTCCGAATAGTTCGTCGCGAAATACCAGCTTGAGTCGTCGGAGTGCCATTGAACCGGGAGCAATCCTCCACCCGGAGTCACTGAACCGACTGCCTTGAGAAACCGCCCGATTCGGGTCGTCGGTGCGCCTGCTAACCGGAAGACGTTGTCCTTTTGGAATCGCAGGACCGACCTCAGAATCCAATCGTCCGGAGAGCAACACAGAAGTCGCAGAACTACGCAGTACAATCAGGGTAGCCAGCAAGCACCGGAGTATGCATAAGTAGGAGTTGTGCAGGTCGAAAAACAAAATAGATTTAGGACGTAAATTGAGTTTCTAGGATATTAATAAGTCAAGTTGACACTTTTTTTGAAAGCTAGCAATATTGATATAGTCGTGAAAGGTCGTATAGAGTTCAGAAGTAATGCTAAATTCCATCGAATAACTAACTATTGATTGCACCGCTAATCAAGCTAATGAACCCATCCAGATGCACTTTTATTCACCCGTCAAGATATCACATTCTACCCGTTGTAGGTAAACCATTTTCTTATCAAACGATAATAAAACCCAAAATCCAAACTCATCGTGCCTTATCCTTCGTGGGGGGAAAACCTCAAAACCAAACGAGCTATTTTAAACTCCTGCCAGTTTGAGAAAAGCATTCATCGAAAAAACAAGATATGAACAAATTCTGGAGTGTTCTGCTCCTGCTAGGTCTGGCAGTTGCCGCTGCTTCGGCCGTCCAAAGCAGCGATATAGATCCGAAGTCGATCGATTGGAGCATCATACGTACCCTGAAGGAAACGGACAAGTACCGCGCTCGATTCGGCTTGGCCCCACTGAGCGATGATGACATCCGGAAGTCGCGTATCTCCGGAGGTACTATCGCTAGTCCAACCGACATCCCATGGGCAGCGGGAGTGATCATCCACGGAGGCACTTCGGGGCACAGCTTCTGCAGCGGTGTCTTGATCTCGGCTCGATTCGTCCTGACTTCGGCGGATTGCGTCCGAGGGTAGGATTGTTTCCGTACGAAACCGGAATCTGAACTGAAGCCGATTTCCGTTCTCTTTTTTCTAGTGAAACCGACGTAGTCGTCGCACTGAATGCCGCCGACATGGCCAGTATCGGAACGCTGATCGCTGTGTCCAATGTGTTGATTCATCCGAACTTCAGCGCCGTGCTGAATCGAGACGATCTGGCCATCTTGACGTTGAGTCGCGATGCTCCAATCGATGATGTCACAATTCGTCCAGCTTTGATGCCTCGTCGGTCGGACGCGGGTTTGTCCTTTTCCGGATGGTCTGCAACGACGGCTGGTTGGGGTAACACCGGGAATCGAGATAATGAACCCATTCCGACGCAGTTCTTGCAATTCGCCACGGACAGCGTGACGTCGAACCTGGTCTGCCAATTGTCCTACACTTGGGTCAGAAGTACGCATATCTGTGTTTCCACGGATAACGGAGGACCTTGTGATGTGAGTTGAGAGGATGGCGGTTGGTCATGCAAGTGATGATGGTCAATATTTTTTTCAGGGTGACGAGGGAGGTCCAGTAACGGCTCGCGAGGCAAACCGAATCTTCCTGATTGGCGTCCATTCGTTCCACTTCAGCGGAATCCGTGGATGCGACAGAGGACGATCGGCCGTCAACACGCGTATCACCGAGTATCTCGACTGGATTGAGCAAAATACGGATGTTGTTATTCCTGCGTAGACTGCGAACTTTATTGATAATTTGAATGTATCCGTTTTTTTTCAATAAATCTTCTTTAATCCATATGGCCTGATTCAACATTGCTTGGAAAGTTCTATCACTGGATGTGCGTAATGCCTTCAAAACAGGGGGGCTTATCTCTGTCATTTTCCGACAGGTAATCAGATCGCTTATCTTGGAATTGTAAGTCCCCAGCAAACAACGCAAATAATCCTTGCAATTCAGTGGCTATAAAGATAAGCCCCGAAAAAACAAGTAGCAGTCTCATTCGAACCCCAGCAGTTAAGCGAATCAGTTTGTCGAGATAGCATTCAGAATGCGTAATCTACTAAGCTACCTAATTGTGACGTGCATAGTCGGGTTTGCCGTGTCAATCACAAGCCCCGATTTCGATCCAAGCTCTATCGATTGGAGTGCGGTTCGGACTTTGCGGGAGACAGACAAATTCCGCGCGAAATTCGGCCTTCCTCCGCTAAGCGACGATGAAGTTCGCAAATCACGTATCTCCGGAGGAACCATCGCTTCGTCAACGGACATCCCATGGGCTGCCGGCGTGTTGATCCACGGAGGCACCTCTGGACACAGCTTCTGCAGTGGTGTGCTGATCTCCAAGCGCTACGTTCTGACGGCTGCCGTTTGTATTTCCGGGTAAGACCTAGCAGTGGAAGGTTTTGATTGACTTTAATGGAATCTTCGATCTTCGTAGTGAGAGCACTTTGACGGTGGTGTTGAACTCCGCAGACATGAAGAACATCGGTACGTTGATCAGCGTATCGCATATCAACTCCCATCCGAACTATAGTTGGCTTTTGGGACGAGATGACATAGCAATCCTTACGCTGAGCCGTGACGCACCGGTGGACGATGTGACGATCCGTCCGGTTCAGATGCCACGGCGATCGGATGTTGGTAAGAGCTTCGTCGATTGGACGGCAACGACCGCTGGGTGGGGTAATACCGGCAACCGGGATAATGAGGCAATCCCTACGCAGCATTTGCAGTTTGCAGTTGACAGCGTATCTTCGAACTTGTCCTGCCAGCTGTCGTACACTTGGGTCCGCAGCACGCACATCTGTGTGGCCACGAACAATGGCGGACCGTGCAATGTAAGTAGCTCGTGAGGGGGGTTCTTCCGGGAAAAGAATTGACATGATCTATTTCTAGGGTGACGAAGGAGGTCCGGTGACAGTTCGTGAAGCAGGCCGAATCTATCTGATTGGCATCCATTCGTTCCACTTCAATGGAGTTCGGGGCTGCGATCGTGGCCGACCGGCTGTTCACACTCGCATTACGGAGTATCTGGACTGGATTGAGGAGAACTCCGATGTTGTGATTCCGGCGTAATCGACTTCTTTGTGTACTACTTAAACTGTTAATCTAATAAAGATATTATTTATTTGAAATGGATGAGATGGGATTGTTTGTTGTTTTTTTCAAAAATCCCTCGAAACCTGATTCCTATCTTAGAGTAGATTCGAAGGCCTGCTCTGAGGTCTACGAACCCTTAAAGCAGCTCCCAATTTCAATCGTGATTGATCGGCCCACCCCACATCCGATGACGCACATCAAAGCAATTATCTTTTTTTTTTTTTTTTTTTTATCAGTTCGTTTATTTGTTAGGCTCAGGCGTGTGTAACACTTTACGGAGCCGATTTTCAATATTTTTGTACAAAACATTTTACTTTTTGTTATTAGTAAAAGAGGGATGCCAATTACTCGTGGCTAGCTCGAGGTTAATGGGTCACATAATCGTTTGGAAAGGGCTAGGTAGGTAACTTATTTAAGCCATTATTTGCTGCTTTTGGTTGCGACATCTACCAAATCCTCGATCCCTGTAGTCCCTTTCAGGAACTAAGCCGCAGATGGGTGACCACAGTATGCTGGGCAGGTACAAGTAGCACGGAAACAAAAGGATAGTATAACTGGGACACAATGGTAGGGATTTTACTAGAGTGGAAGGACGGAGGGTGATGACGTTACACTCTTAGATCAGACAAACAAAGGAATTCGTAAATCGCTTGCATGTAGGGAAGATCACGTATTCCCAAAACATCTCTTATCTCGCGGAAGGGTTGTCTACCTCGGGCCACTAGGGTATCCAATAGTCGTGCTCTGGAGGCATCATTATCCGGGCAATGCCAAACTGCGTGAGCGATGTCATCATAACCGGTTCCGCACCTACATAAATTGCTATCGACGAGGTTAATTCTGTAGAGATGTGCGTCTAGCGAGTAGTGGTTGGACATAAGTCTTGACATCACACGAATGAAACCGCGACTTACATCCAGACCTTTGAACCACGATCTCGACGAAACATTTGGAATAATGGAATGTAACCACCGCCCAAGAGAATTACTTGTCCAATCGTTTTGCCAACTTTGAAGAGAACTCTGACGTACTAATGGGAAAAATTCATCATGTGAAATTCTTCTTTCAAAAATCTCGCCTTCTTGTGCGCCCACCTTTGCTAGAGAGTCCGCCATCTCATTGCCTGGAATTGAGCAATGTGAGGGGACCCATACAAAGGTAATCTTAAATGATCTTTCGACCAACACACACATCTGCTCCCTTATTTGTGCAAGGAAGTAAGATGAGTGCCTCACTGTTTTCATCGACTGCAGGGCCTCAATAGAACTGAGACTATCTGAGAAGATGAAATAATGGTCTATGGGCATACCGGAAATTATCCCCAATGCGAAATTGATTGCTGCCAGCTCAGCAACATATACGGAACAAGGTTCCTGAAGTTTCCGGAAGGCAGAGGAGTATTCATTGTGAACACCGAAACCAGTGGATCCATCAATGCGCGACCCATCAGTGAAAAATCTACTATTGCAATTGACATGTTGGTACTTCTGAACAAAAATATGGGGAATTAAAATAGGCCGAAGTTGATCTGGAACTCCTTGAATGGCCTGTTTCATGGAGAGATCATAATCAATGGAGGAACTGTGATAAGGGAAGCGTACACTAGGAGAACTATAGCATGGAAGACTAATAATGGATGACATATAGTTAATATAGATTCGCAAAAATCTAGACTGGGAACTCAATTCGAGCATTTCTTCGAAGTTTTCAATCACAAGGTTGTTACTGATACCACACTTGATCAGTATTCTAGATGAGAGCTCCCAGAAGCGGTTCTGTAAGGGTTTTACTCCTGCCAGAACCTCCAGAGCTCATATTATGCGTTGAATGCATACAGCCAAGGAGCAATACGTAAACAACGATATTGAACGCGTTCCAATTTAATGAGGTGGCTGTTTCTTGCCGAGAGGAAGCAAAAAGAGCCATATTCGAGAACTGAAAGAATAGTTGTTTTGTAGAGTTTAATAAGGTCTTCCGGGTGAGCACCCCACAATGTTCCGGAAATTGATCTTGGGAAATTGATCCTTAGTTGACATTTCTGTAAATACTCAATCTGAGTACTCCAAGTGCATTTTGAATCAAACATGACTCCAAGGTATTTGAAGGTCAAAGATTGGGTAATGTCTCTATCCAACAGCTTGAGACGCAGTTGGGCTGGGAACCGCTTTCTAGTAAACACTACCAATTCGGTTTTTGCGGTGAAAACTCGATCCCCAAATTTCTGGCCCAGATGGACAGATTATTTAGGAATTTTGCAATGGTCTTTGCAAGACTTCCGCACGCGGACCTCTTAAGGAGATCACAGCATCGTCTGCAAGTTGTCTTAGCGTGCATCTATTTTCAAGCAGTTATCAATATCTTTAACATAAAAATTATAAAGTAAGGGACTTAAACATGAGCCTTGGGGTAAGCCCATGTAGCTAATTCTGGAAGTTGTCAGTTGACCTAGATTGAAGGTCATTTGTTTTCTGACAGTAAATTATACAAAAATTATTTAAAATTCCTGGTAAACCATTACTGTGCAGGCTATCTGCCAGTATATCTATAGAAACTGAATCAAATGCGCCCTTAATATCCAGAAATACTGAAGCCAAATGCTCCTTGTGTGCAGAGCCAAGTGGTATATCAGATGAAAGCAACGCTAAGCAATCGTTTGTTCCTTTGCTCTTTCGGAAACCAAATTGCACATTTGATAGCAGGTTGTTTGATTCAACCCAACGGTCAAGTCGTGATAGGATCATTTTTCTAACAATTTCCTTAAACATGATAGCATAGAGATCGGACGGTAAGAATTGTAATCAGACGCTGGTTTCCCAGGCTTTTGAATAGCTATTACTTTAACCTGTCTCCATTCAGGTGGAACTATGTTTAATTCAAGAGAGTGTTGTACAGGTTAAGTAATCGTCTTTTAGCGATATCGGGGAGATTTTTCAGAAGGTTGAATTTAATCATATCGCTTCCCGGAGCAGAATTATTGGATGAAAGAAGAGCCATTGAAAATTCCAACATTGTGAATGGTTCGTCCAGAAAACCGTTACTTCGGGTGGTATCCCGTAAGTTCGGTTTTGTTGGAACAGAGTCTGGACAAACCTTTTTAGCGAAGTCGAATATCCACTGCATGGAGTATTCTTCACTCTCATTGGAGGATGAGCGGTTTCGCATGTAACGAGCCTTTCTCCAAAGCGTTGTCATCGAGGTTTCTCTAGATAGTCCCTCAACAAACGAACGCCAATAATTGCGTTTCTTTGCTTTGAGTAAGTTTTTAAGCTTTTTTCAAGCTTTAGGTACTTATCAAAAAGCTCACATGTTTCATGTCTACGATAATCTTTAAACGCATCGGATTTCTCAAGATACAACTTAGTGCATTCGTCATCCCATCCAGGGGTGGCGGGTCTTCTTTGAGGGATGCACTTGGAACACGTCGTTTCTGAGATTCTAATGCACTTTTGTACATCAGTTCGGAAAGAAAACGATACTCTTCTAATGGTGGAAGAGGATCGGTAGAATCAATACCAAGGGTTACCGCCGATGTAAAATGTTGCCAATCAATATGCTTCGTGAGGTCATAAGCAACATGGATTGACTGGTCTGTTTTTGAAAACTATTTGTGATTGAGATAATAATTGGTAAGTGGTCACTACCATGGGGATCATTGATTACCTTCCACAGACAATCTAATGATAGTGAATTAGAGCACAAAGATATGTCAAGTCGACTCTCCCTGGCAGGAGGTTTTGCTATTCGTGTCGCTTCCCCAGTGTTCAAGATGGTCAAGTTGAAATCGTCGCATAAGTCATAAAAAATACCCGCTCTATTGTCATCGTATTGTTCGCCCCAAGCAGTACCGTGGGAGTTCAGATCACCCAGAATAAGAACTGGAGATGGAAGTAATGTAATTGAACTCCAGAGTTGACGGCGGTTTATTGATGTCCTCGGAGGGACATAGACAGAAGCAATGCAAAGATCTTTATTCTTTACATTTATTTGGCAAGCGACGATTTCAATGCCTGAGATTATTGGGAGTGAGATTTTATAGAAGGGGTAGCATTTTTTGATCCCCAAAAGGACGCCACCATATGAATCATCTCGGTCCAGGCGAATAATGTTAAAATCGTGGAAGTTTAATTCATCTTCAGAAGAAAGCCATGTTTCACAGAGAGCAAATATATCACAATCAGAATTGTGAATCAAATACTTGAACGAGTCTAATTTAGGTATTAGACTACGACAGTTCCACTGTAATACGGTGATCATATCTTGAACCTCGCTCGACAAATTATTCATCGAAAGATATGAATTCACCAATGAGGGGCCATGATACAGTCAATTGCTTGAAGTAGTTTCCAACTATAGGAATAAGCAGGTCAATAAGTCCTCGGAGCGGTGAAGCATCCGAAAGACCAAGAGCATTTAAAATGTTATCCACAATGTCCCTAAAATTAATCTTACCTCGCTTGGACGGGATATTCTTAGAATTGCGAGCAGACGTAGTACTTTTTTTGTGTTTTTGACAACCTCTTACGGTTACTGTTATTAGGTAGCGGCGGGACGGCATAGCTACAGCTAGGAACGGATGCATCAGCTATTACCGGTTTATTCGGTTTTTAAATGGACCCCCGCTACCTCCATTTTTTGCAAGCTTTTGAGAGTGGCTTTTATTTGTTTCCGGCGCACACCCGGGGAACTACTAGGCTTCCTTTTACCGGGGCGTGTACCTCCGGAAATCCACTCTCATCGGCTTCGTCAGAGTCAGTTCATCGGAAGACAAAATTATAAAAGGATTTTTCATTTCTGGGGGCTGATGCAGACGATGCAGACGCTCCGTTTTGCGACTTTAACATTTCTGCATACGTCTGCTTGGAGCGTTCTTGAATGAAACGTCTCACATTACCAGTGCGCTTCTTGTACTCAGGGCAATTCTGCAAATCATGGAGAGGCTCTTTGCCACAGTAAGCACACTTTGTTGCTTCCTGTTGGCAAAGCCTCCTCTAGATGCCTTTGGCCGCATTTGCCACAACAGGGCTTGTTGTCGCAAAAAGTAGCCGTATGACCCAACTGTTTGCACTTGGTACAATTAAATACCCTTGGTACAAAAAGGCGCACTGGGAAAAAAACATTATCGATTTCAACAAACTTTGGGAGAATTGATCCGGCGAAGGTAACTTGAAACGAGTCCGACGGTGAATACGTCTTTCTTCCATCTACCATTGATGATGCATGCAATTGTTTACATTCTAAAATTTCAATGGTAGACGAAACAGAATTAGGAAGTCGCCCCATACCTTCCATAACGTCTTCACACGTCAGAGCTCGCTGCAGAAACCACACCATCTATCTCCACATCTCGAGATGGGATGTAGACGTAGTACTCGGCATTGTAACCTACGTCACTAGCAATATCATTTGCAATTTTATATGTACGTGCAGTAACACGCAGTTTGTTTCGGTTGACCTGATGAAATTCGGTCCCCGGATAACGACGCGTCAAATTTCTTTTATGCCTAAAAAATCTAAGGCTTTCACTTTCTGCCGAAAGTAGACAGCCCAGGGAGAAGCAGAAGATGGCTGGTAACAGCGCGCCCTAAAAACATCTTTGGGAGGCAAGACGCCCCCCGTAAAAAATGAAAAAACAAATTCAAGGACAGAAAAAAAAATAAGTAAAAAAAAATAATATATATGAGATGATTTTTTGAACCACCCTATAAAAAGCGATATTTTTGAACCACCCTATGCAGAATGATTCACTATACGGGAGAGATATACAAAGACACTAACAGATGAGGGAACAATAACAAAAATGTGCTGTTTACTTGCCCTTGCAGCGTGCCGGTGTGGCACTTTCTGCTGTTGCTCGCAGACAAAGCACCGCTTGCTGACCGGCGGTGGATGGAGCGATGACCTTCTCTGCTGCGATGACGCTTTATGAGGTTACACTTTTTCCCCTCGGGTGTTTGACGAGGGTACTGGCTGGACAGATCATCCGTCGGACTCGGCCGGGAATGTCTGCTTCCCTAAAGGAACGCTCGGCTGGATATCGGTGGTTCAATCAGATCACTAATTTCAATCACCGCGTGGTTGATAGCGGATTGACAAAACAGAGCAAAAAGGTGGTGCGGAGTGCGAAAAAAAACTGAACCGAAGCTCTTCAGCGTTCGATGCGGAATGAAAGCAATTATCTTGTGAGCAGCTACCGAGACTCCACAGGTGGTAGCAAGCCGTTATCTAATCGCGTTGGCACTGATTAAACTCTGCTGATGCCTGCTGAGCCCCCATCAAGCACACCAGCTCGGATTTAGTGTTCCATTGTTTAACCAACAGATAGGAGATGAAAATTGCGCTTATTCTGATGTGCACGGCGCTGGCCGTCACGCTTGCCATCGAAAACAAGGACTCCCGCATCAATGGCGGTACGCAGGCCGGTCTAAATGAGTTCCCCTTCACGGTGGCGATTCTCATATCGGAGGACGAGGCACACACTTTCTGCGCCGGAATTCTAGTCACTCCGCGCCACGTCCTGACCACTGCCAATTGTGTGATCCGGTAAGTAGCAATGTTCGTCAAGTGCGATCACGTTCTTCAAATCCAACATTGCAGACAGACAATGCTGACGATCATGCTGGGGTCGTCCGACATCACTCGGATGAATCAGTTCATACCGGTGACCCAAATACGACTCCATTGGAACCACAGCACGACGGTCATCAGTCGAGCTGATCTGGCGATCCTCACTCTGGCCCGTGCTGCCAACTTGGGAGAAACGGTTGCAGTGGCTCAGTTGCCTCGGTGGTCTCAGGTGGATGAATCATTCAACGGTTTTGGAGCCACGATCGTCGGATGGGGTATGACCGGTCACCGAGAAGACGAAACCATTCCCTTACAGCATTTGCAGTTCGTCCGAAACCCGATCATTAGCAACTTTGCCTGTGGACTGTCACATCGGTTCCTTCAGGATGAACATATATGTTCATCCGGCGACAATGGTGGACCCTGTGATGTGAGTGAGGATCACTTATTTTAAGACTTGATATCTAATCTTTTAAATTCTAACAGGGTGACGAAGGTGGTCCAGTAATGATCACCGAGGACGGAGAATTGACAGTGATCGCTATCCATTCATTCCACTTCGATGGCATCGGAGGATGCGGCCGTGGACGATCGTCGGTTCACACTCGACTTACCGATCACCTGGATTGGCTGGTTGAGCATACAGGTGTTTACATCCGACCATGAAAGACGTGACTAACTGCCCAATTCAACCCGATTCGCAACAATAAAGGCCTTCAATCTAGCAAAGCAGATTTCGGTTATCTAATCTTTGAAGTGGGTCCCTTTGTTCACAACAGAATTGGTGTCCGAAATCAGTTCATTTTCAGGCTTTGGTGGATAATGAATGTTGTATTTGTGGTGAGTTTACTGTTCACTGCGGCAAGTGCAGTTTCGACGAGAATCAGCAATGGTGAAGAAGCGTCTGCTCGTGACTTCCCTTCCGCTGTGGGCATTCTGATCGATGGAACTTCCGACCATTCGTTCTGCGGTGGTGTTCTGATTTCTGCGAGGTTCATACTTACTTCTGCGAAATGCGTCTCTGGGTAATCCCAAATCCCTCATCGTCTACACATATCTCTAATAACGTTTACTTTGCTTCAGAACCAACACCCTAACGATATTGGTTGGAGCAAGCGATATGACCGAGATCGCCGAAGTCATTCCCGTCCTGAATATTCCATCACATACCATAATCCATCCAAACTATAGTTCATTCTTCAATCGTGATGACATTGCGATTGTCCAACTGTCGCGGCCTGCAGTTTTAAACGACTACGTCAATTTGGCACAGCTACCTAGGCGGTACCACGGAACGTTCACCTTCACCGGCTGGAACTCGACGATCGTCGGATGGGGCAATACGGGGAACAGGGACAATGAAGCACTGCCTCTTCGACATCTCCAGTTTGCGCATGGAGAGGTGATTTCCAACTTTCTATGCGGCCTGTCGCATAGCTTCGTACGGGATGGCCATATTTGTACCGCTACCGACGATGGTGGACCGTGTGATGTGAGATGAGATTAGAACTGGAAGAGGTGAAAT
Organism: Aedes japonicus; assembly: GCA_034211315.2. Lineage (NCBI taxonomy): Eukaryota > Metazoa > Arthropoda > Insecta > Diptera > Culicidae > Aedes > Aedes japonicus. The sequence goes on along the minus strand of JASCZW010006358.1, from coordinate 67,797 downwards.
GAGATAGTAACTGTCGATGATTTCAGGGAGACGAAGGTGGTCCAGTGTATGCAGATGTCGATGGAGAAAAGTTAGTTATCGGAATACATTCGTTCCACTACAGTGGCATCCGTGGATGCGATCGCGGAAGGTCAGCGGTGAATACGAGAATAACGGAATATCTGGACTGGATTGGCGAGAATACGGATGTGGAAATCTTGAATTGAACATCGGCTGCTTTGAATTATTGTAGGGTCGCAAGTAGACAAATAAACTGATTTGAAAACAATCAACTAATCAATCAATCCAGAACATAAGTGTTAAAATTTATCCTTAGCTCAACCCAAATTAGACATAGAACGTTTACATGTAATATGTTTAAAATTTTCAAACGATCGGAACTATGAACCACAAAGGAAAGTTCCAAGACTCATTCCATACGAAATCGTATGAAATGATTATTTTTGCATTGGTCGAGAAAAACAATTGACATCACTTATCAAGCGTGGGATTGTGGCTCGTCACTTATCAAGCGTGTATAGTATTTTGGGATTGTGGCTCGTCTCTGGATCCCGATGTTGATGGTTTGAATCCCGATAGCAACTGTTTCTCCGTGAAGATCGTCCCATGAACTTCTTGCCTTCACGAAATGGTATCGTCTAGAAAAATGCTTGGTCTTTGAGTTGAGTTCATTGTCTTGTGCTATGCAGATTAATTATCATAGAAAATGGGAATAGATTGTCGGCTTCTTCACCACTGTGCCTCTTGAGATGTGTGGGAAAGTGCAACAAAATTCACCTCGCACAGCTGCAACCGAACCACATCGTTTGACATTCCAGAAAACTTCTCATCCCAGCATGCTAAAAATGTGACCAGTTGTCAACTTACTATTGACGATATCTCCTTCCCAATCTGCAACTGTATATCCAGTAAACTGCGATAACATTTTTATTGGGTTTACCTTCACCCGCATTGACAAAACTACCAATGCAGCATCAATCATAGTAATCCATGAGTCAGCAGACAAAACTTGACAGCTCTATCAGTCGAACTCTAAACGTGATGGCAAAAGCAGTGAAGCAACTCCGTTCAGAAGTGTTCGCGTTCAAAGAACGGCTGCCCCGCTGCGTCGAAAATGGACATCGTGCGGCATTTTGTGGACGCCCGATACACCCATCAGAAGAAAGCCCGGTTCCGAACGGCCGACGACCCTGAGCGACAAGAAGCTCCAAAGGATGCTAAAGAGGAAAATCGAGTGAAAAGTCGCTACATCGCTGCGTGCGCTTGGCCGGGAGGTCGGTTCAACCGGCCAAATAGTGAAAAAGTACCTGGCAAACATTAACATACATGTCAGGAAGCGGAAGTCGCGTCCACTGGTTTCGGAGCTGCAGGCAATGCACAGCGGCAGCGGTTGAATAAGATGGCCAACCCGATTTTCCCGGTGAAAAGACCTATCTCACCCTGGATGGCAACGATTTGCAGGGCACTTCGTATTCCCCACGAAGGAAGTGCTCAAGCTCCGAATTGAAGTTCATTTCACACAACAAGTTCTTGAAGAAGGTGCTGCTGTGGCTGATAGGACGGTGTAGAGTCTTATTACAGTAGTAATAAGCAGTATGGAGCAACTGTTGTAGTGTTTCTTGACGAAGGAAAGCAAATGGTTCTTCAAAACATTATCGATGTAATATTTACTGTTCACTCTCAGGTTATTTTACAGAAATCTGTAAAAGTTTACCGAATTCTTAACAGCTGAACGTTCGGTAATGCAATTTTACGGATTTTGGTAAAATTTTACGATATCCGGTAATTTTTTTATAGATATCTTTAAAATTTCACCGATATCTGTAAAAAACGATTACCGAACGATCAGCTGTTGATAATTCGGTAAAACTTTACAGATTTCTGTAAAAGAAATCTAAATGTGTTGATTTTAACACTAGGTTCAATGAACAGCAATGAAGCTAATTGATCTGTACATCAGATTAAACACCAATTTGGCAAATTTAAAATTGATTATTAATAAAATCCCTTAATTATAGCAACACTGTATAACAGCAAATCACACACACACACACCTATGAAAAAATAAATAAAATAAATAATTAATAGAAAAAACACACTCACAAAAATCGACACGTTACATCCACGTGGGCTGCAAGTATTTTCATGCACTGGCAAAACCAGTAATAACCACGTGGAATGCACGTGAGAGCTACGTGACTTCCACGTAAGCTCACATTCTACGTGAAAGTCACATAAATGTTACATAATTTTTCACGTGCAATTCACTGGCACGTAATGTTTGCCCGATTTTACTAACAAAAAAATTGGTTACGTCTTCAGGTTAAAGCTACGTGAAAACAACGTTTCGAGTTTTTTGAGTGTAGAACATCAAAAATTGCTGCCTCCGCCAAGCGAACCTTGAACGGACGGACGGACAAAGTTTTGGTTTTCCATCTCTTTCCTATGCATCTATGAAGTGTGTGGGGGAGTGGGATGGAGGATCCGAAAATTGATGGTAATAGCGTCCGTCCACGGTCGGATCTAGAAAGATTGCTTAGTCAATGAGAACACACACACAATCGAATGTATGCGCATTTATGTTTGGTCACAGCGTCGATACGTATTATAAGCGGAGAAACAATGATTGACTTTCGCTACTGCAGAGGTGTGTAGATGAAGGATGATGGTAGAGTGTATGCGATTAACAATTACTCGTGCGTGAAGGAATGATACCGTCGTGTTGGATGACGGTGGGCTGCGGTAGTGACCTTGGGCCAATGATTTCGCGGGTTGAACAGAATTCAAATAACTTGCCGAAGGTGAAGTATAATATAACTGTGCATATTTGATACATGAGGTGTAGTCCCAAGCTACTTTAGATCTGTGAGATCGTGGTCCGGTGTCGCCTTCTTTGGATCTTTGCACCATTGTCACCCCGGACGGCGGTGGTAGGTAAATGCACTAACACAGTAGAAGGGACAGGGAGAACCACCTAAACACAGTTTTGGGTTGGATTGGCGCAATGAGGTCTATACAGGTGGAGAAGAACTGCTTAGGTTGTATTAGTGTAATGCAAAATACTGTCATTGTGTTCGTGACACGATGCACAGCCTAGTTTTTGTAAACATACGTGACGTGGATCTTCAAAGACAACCATTCACATCAGCAGCAAATCACCACGTGGAATGTTTATTTTCAATAATTGGTATAGTTATTTAAGGATCATGGCTGCCAAATGCCTTTTTGTGCTCTTAAAGGATGCTAAACTTGCTTTGGTATTATTCGCTTGTTTTTGGAGTTTTACGTCACTACCTGAAATCATGGATTGTTTACACATTTTTCGTTACTAATACCAACAAACACCTTGCGGAAGGTGCATGCTGAAATCTTACCCTATTACGAAAAATGGAAGTATTCTTTATACGGTATATAATTTCAGATCATCCATGGAGTTCCCAAGTATTGTATAGTGATCTTAAATTATTTTTTCCTTCGTGACAATGATAATGCAAGTCTATCTACAATTGCAGCAGGGCTACAACCAGCAGACATGCAGACAGTTCAGATATAATTTTTGTTATCATTTTGTATTGTAACACCCTTTCGCAATATTTTTTATCCTATTTCAGCTTCACATTTATGCGGTTTTAGCCCATACTACAGATTCTACTATAATTTTTTTCCTTCTTTATCCAAACAAATTTAATGATTTGAAAACTAAAATTGTTAATGATCCTTCATTTTTTATTGCACAATTATATAGAAGTATCCATGGGCTTAGTAGGATTCAAGAGTTATCGGAGAATTAAAATTTTCTTCCGTTGTTTCTCTTTCTTTTTTGTGTGTGGATTTGTTAAGTTTTCCTTTTTGGGCAGTAATCATAATCATATGAAATTTATTTTGGCTTACTGTTAGCTTAAATTTCCTTTGCCATTCTGCAGCCTGCCCGGTGATAAACTTTCCTACATTACATCACTTTAAAAATTTTCGACATTTCAGAGTTTATATCATCTTACTTCGCAGCAGATGTGGCAAATAGCTGCATTTTATTTTAATATGTATATTATTTAGTATCTCATTACAACATCGTGTGGTTTTCATCATATCATCACTGCATATTTTTATAATCATAATAAAATTATATATTAAAAAAATAATAATGATAATTGATGAAATTTAATACTTCCAGGGTACAGGAAGATTATTCCAGATAGTACAGATATTTTATTGCATTGTATCTTGAGGTGTTTTTCTTTTAATGTAGATCATTGAATATAAATAAAATTATTGAATGCTCTTCAAATCTGCTGTTTATGTTAATCCATATGTCATGAATACATACATATTTTTTAAATTTTTAATGTATAATCAAATGTTTAATGTTTTATTTATTTGCAAAATAATCTTCACATTCCAGAGTAACATTCATCTGCCACTGATTGAGCTGTAAAGATGCAACAAGCTTCATGTTATTATCTTATGCCTATTAATACTGTTTTAATTATTTCATCATATTTTTTAAAAATTTCAGGACGACGAATTGCAACTATGACATATTAATTAAATTTCTAGTATATTTCATTGCTCTGTTACATACAACATGAATTGAATATTATGATTAAATATAATAAATACTGGGTTGGGAGGAGCACCAGGGTATCATTCAAGCTGAAACTGGACGATGGTTTGATTGACTGCCTGAGTCTAGGAGGGAACAAACAGTATCATTTCTTATCCTACCGATTCGATTGTGGTACTGCGAGTTCTACTCCAACAGTTTCAGGGAGAGTGACGCGCCCTTCTTAACAAGCCATCCTGTAGAAAGCTTAATGAGTATTGCGAATTGTGTTATTCGATTTGTTGGATCATATCGTTGGAAGGAGATTCTTAATTTCCCGTGGATTTCGTGTAAGTGTCTCTACTTACGGGTCCACCCCTCCGTTTTTGGCCCTTCATACAGCGATATTGTGAATTCATATCGGTGGCTCAATTCGATCTTGCTATTAAGTGGAGCTGCATCCAAGCCAAGGGCTAGAGGGGATGGTGGCTACCATACATACATACATACATACACAGGTTCAATGAACAGCAATGAAACCTACAAAGTTTCGGAGAAACCTCCCCAAACCATCAATCTTGAAGCACCCTGGAACCATTGTCTATCACGATTAATATCCGAAAGATGTGCTGCATACAACCTACACACTCAGATAATTTTACAGTATTCGGTAATTGTTTACCGAACTTTCAACAGCTGAACAGTTGGGTAATCCGATTTAACGGATTTCGGTAAAATTTGACAGGTTCCGGTAACTTTTTTTTACCGGAATACTGTAAAATTTCACCGAAATCCGGTAAATCAGATTACCGAACGTTCAGCTGTTGAAAGTTCGGTAGAAAATTACCAAATACTGTAAAATTTTCTAAATGTGTATCATTTTTCTGGTTGGGGAGATCCTGCTACAGGAACATTTTTTCATCCAAAACAGGATTTCTCAATTACCGTGCCGCTTGAGCAGCTTCCGGCATCTTTCGAATCTTGCAGTCTTCTTCAGTACACGGTCGTCTTTCAAAATATCGTTGACTGCAGCATTCCCATTTTTTGACCATCTTTCTGGCAGACTAACCAGGATTCCGCCAAATCCGCTCTCTGACTCGTTTGGCGGCTCTCGAACAGCTGACAGAGCAGTTAAGGCTATGTCTGGGAAGTATTTAGCAAGAACCGATTGCTGTATAGCGTTTTATGGTGCGAAAGATGAGTCTCTCGTTTATTCCAGATGGTTTCAATTTCTTCAAAATAGTACACGGTCTAAAATGCTTGCATCAAAAACAGACTTATCACAAGCTCCCGAACGAAAATACAAAAGACATTTGAATACAATTTAAAAGAAAAATGTGCAGACATGTCTGCAATTAACCCAAAATTACACCTGCTTAAAAATTACTGACAGGAATTTACCACTCACCCTGTACATCCTACATGATAAACATTGAGAGTTTAATTAGCTTGTTCTCGGCTATAAGATGCATTCCACACGATTCACACGATTGGTTTAAATCAGTTCTAATATTTTAATAAATATTGATGTGCATCTCCTTGAAGGCAATTGAATGGAGATTCATCTTAAAACATAGATAAACAAGAATTCATCGTTTCATTTACCAAAAGAAACTCCTCGCCTAACCGAACCTACTCATCCAACATCCCAGTGATTTCTTGAAGAAGAGCAGATGATTTTTCGGGTTCTAACAAAGCGAGTATCAGGTCAACACATTCCTACCATTGCCTTAGTTGACCTGCACTCGGCAGCTGATCGGCGTCGGTATTGTCATAGTTGGGTTCATCAGTTTTTACACTGAAAATTCATGTTAAATCGGATATTTCTGAAACTCTCAATGAACAAATAAATGCATATTAGCAATGTTTTTCAAAGATGGTTTATTCAATCTCCTCTCCAAGGCTAATTGCCCGCACCTCGGACTCAATGCTACCCATCACTTGCGCAATCTTGCTTATATACTTTTCACTGTTTCTTCAAATCCTTGTCGCTACCTTCCCTGTTCTCCGGAACAGGCCTTTCATAATCGCCCATAATGTTTCTACTGAGCGAAGTTCTGGCGAATTTGGCAAATTTGCCTCCTTCGGCACTAAAACAGCATCGTTGGTTTTGTATCACTTCTTCACCGGTTTCACGTAATAGCACGACGCCCGATCCGGCCAAGAGTGTCACCTTCGTGGGACCAGTCGATATGTACTGCTTGCTAAATTTACAGATCACCTGCCACACCAAGTATTTGTTGGGAAATTTGTCGACCATCTTCTTCCGGAACTTCTCCGTAACCTCCTGGTGGGACTTGCTGACGAAGAACTGGCTTCTGCATTAGTGTACGTCTCGTCGTTCATTACGATGCATTTCGGTTGCACCAACCCCTCGCGGTACAGCTCCCTGGTGCGGAACTTGGCCACAGTATTCTATTTATCGGTTTATACCTTGCAGATACGAAGTCCAGCCCGTTTCATAGTCTGCTGGACGAACCACACCTTTTTGGGCATGTCCCGAATGGAATGGTTCGGATTGAGCTCGAAGCAATCCCTCACCTTCTTTGCGTTCACGGGATCAGTCGTCTTCACTTTTCTTCGGCAGCCAACTCGCCGCTGGGTCGTCTGAGTTTCCTTAAACGATATTACCACACGCAACACGGTCGAATGATTGATTCTCAACTGCGTCTTGATCCATCTGTGGGACAGACCGGGATTCTCCACGATCGCAGCCATACTTTTTTGTCCTAGCACTTCGTGCTTGGTAGACTTCTCGATAACCACTTGACATATTTTTGCACATTTAAACTCAAAATTTCATAAATTTTTACCCATCCAATAAAAAGTTATACACAAAAGAATGTGTTGCATTTTTTTAGTAGAATATTCAATGTCTACTATCTGCTACGAATAAATTTACTCGTCTTAAATTTCGTCTTTCCATATCTGAAAACGTTTGGGAATCTCGAGATGATGTTTAACGGAAGCAAGTTTTCTCTTACGGTTCCGTTCTGATACGAATGATGTTTTTCTGGCAGCACGGGCTCGGTATTTACAATCAATCAAATTATCCTACTTCTCACTTCCAGTCTAAGCATCTTTTTGATGGCTGTGGACGTAGTGGAAGCATCCTTTTTCAGTAACTTCGTTTTCTTCCTCTTGTTTCTGATTTCTTCCGGTATTTCTGTAAGCAGATAGAGGTCACATTGTCTACCTCGGACCATTGTCTGTTTACAAAAAGCAAAACTCAACGCCATTCCATTGAATATATGTTCAGCAGTTATAAATAGTTATTTTTGCTCACAGATAAGTGTAAGTCAATCGACTATTTTCATAAACAGTTGGGGGCTATTCAGAAACCACGTTGACTTTTCTGGTGGTAAGGGGAAGAGGGTGTTTGACCAAAGTCTAAGCTCCATACAAAATTTCAAAAAAAAGTATGGTGAAAAGTCTACAAGGGGGGAGGGGGTCTGAGATTTTCAAAAATGAGTCAACGTGGTTTATGAACAGGCCCTCGGCCACTGAGCAAGTAATCTCAATTCAAGATGGCGCACGGTTGGAAAAAGAAGTACATGAATCGCGAAAGAATATCGCGAAAAAATATCTAAGAATCGAGTTGAAGTGGTTGCATCCACTGCATGAAGATATTGCAGATTTTATGCCATTTTAGCATATTTTTGAGGTATGCTTATTTATCTATGCTCTGGGTAGACACGGTAGGAGACAAAATAGACCTAATATGTAAAATTTGCTAACGATGGAGGAGGTTGCAGCCACTTCCCCGTATTTCCTAATTTGGCCCGTTTATCTATACTCTAGTTCTTGAGATTGGTCGTTTTATCTCTGAAGTAAAATTTGATGTTCAATATTTTTGATTAAATATAAAGCTAAATCGGATGGTATTGTACTGTGATTTTCTGTTTTTATGAAAAATTCTATGCTTTTGAGAAAAACTGATCAAAGGTACGTTCATTTACAGAATACAAAATTACGAATATTAATCTCATTTAACAAGAGGTAATCTCATTCTCAACAAATTCAAAGGGATTGTAACCTGTCAGATGTTTGCCCTAGTTCAACCCTTTCTTAAACTAATACTTTTTAAATTGTTTTTTTTTAAAGTCCATCGATCTTAAGCTTATACCAGTTAATCAGTCCTGAAAATCATTTTTTGTGCAAAAATCGCCCAATCCTACGCAATATTTTTTATGGCTGGCATTCCGTCTCCACTTGAACCTTGACTTCACCACTGTAAAGGCTGGAATGCAGTTATAACGGCTGTGGAAGAGCAAATTTCTGAATTTCGGATAGAAAGCTGACTAGATCCAAGTTCATTCCAATTAGACATATCAACGTTATTTGTGACAACTGTCAAACTTGCCGTTTCCGTTCCGTTTCCATAGACATTAAGTTTGGACCTTAAGTTTGAAATTATCTGAGGGCAACACGTTGCTAAATACAACGACTCGGTCTGGCCAAACCGATTGGAAGAGCAACTCTTCTCTTCAAAGCAATAGGCAACAAGCAAATTATCACTTGCACTTTTTTTAAAACACTAATTAAAAAACTTTTGAGAGCGTATTAGTAGAGCGATTGTGATTGTGAAACTAGGAGAATTTAAAATTGACACTTCATTTGATAACTTTTAAAAAAATAAAACATTGAAACACTTTTTTCAAATTGCCGCCAGTAAACGCGAACAAATTCCTTTAAATTCTACTAAAGGAAGCTTATCTTTTGACAGATAGGCCTATTTCGTCTGCTACATACCGACTTCTTCAGTGTCGAGTACTCGACTTGAAAAAAGTGTTTCAATGTTTTATTTTTTATTTTTTTAAAGTGATCAAATAAAGTGTTAATTTTAAATTCTCCTAGCTATCCAATCCCAAACAATTTATGATTAAAACAACACAAAATCCAGCTTATCTGCTTTATTTTTGTATTAAAATCCCTTTTGCATTGTTTTTAAAACAATTATACACAGATAAAGAGAAACATTGAATTTTCTGCGTTATCTAATGCACATCAAGGGAATGCTAGTTTTGGAAGAAAACAATGGGAAATTTAATGTAAATTTAAGCCAGATAACGCCTGCATCTAGCCTGTTGTATGAAAGATTACCAACATTGTTATATAGCGTATGAAAGATTGCAAACATTTTTGTTGCTTACGCTTGCTTTGGCATGCAATTAAATGAGGGGCAATTTTACGCGTCTTCTTAATTTCGTTATTTTTTTCTGTGTAACTTACAAATAATATAAAGTTTGTTGCAATTTAAATTTCCTGTATGAATCGTGTAAATTTCAAATATTATTGGTAACTTCTTGGTAAACAAGCACTTAGCTTTTTTTTATTCCTTTATTATCAAGATTGTCAACCATGGGCTGGTCCATCTCCCGTCATAGGTATTTTCCCCTTTTTGGTATTTTTGTAATTTGTCCGGGGGTGAGATTCGAACTAGTGACTTTTGCGTTAGAGTTATAGTTGTTAACCACTACGCCGGAGTCGCATCCAGTTGCACCTGCATCTTTTAAGTGACACATATTTTCACATGAAATCATTGTTTACGTAAATCAAATTTGAATTAGGTTTTTTTTTTGTAAAATTCATACGTGTGTTTGTTATACACCTGCACAGATAAAAAGAAACATTGGATTTTCTGCGTTATCAAATGCACATACAGGGAATGCTAGAGTTGGTATAAAATAAAGGGATATTTAATATAAATTTAAGCCAGATAACGTCTGAATCTAGCTTGTTGTATGAAAAATTGCAATCATTGTTGTATGGCGCATGGAAGATTGCAAACAACTTTGTTTTTTATGCCTACATTGGCTTGGAATTAAACGAGGGAAAATTTTACGCTTGTTCAAATTAATTATTTTTTTCTATGAATGAAAGATAATATCACATGCTGTCATATTTACATCACAATGAAAATTCAGTATTTTTTTCTGTGAAGACTTACTCTAGTGGTTTGGCCAATGTCATCACATCCCATGTTCTCCACAACACTATCGGTATACTTAAAACAGCCCAGAGTCTTCTATTTATTTACGTTATCCTTATACAAAATTTCACATTCCGTACCCAATCCACTCTAGTTCCTCAGCACAACATCGGTGTTCTCCGCAATCCATTCCAGATAATGCGACACCCGCACGAAACCGGACGGGAATCCGGACGCGCATCCATTCACGTGCACAAACGAAGCAATTCCGACCTGCAGGCTACGGTCGTTATCGCGCACTGCCAAGGGGCCGCCGGAGTCACCGTTGCACACCGAACGACCTCCCGCACCAGACAGGCAGATGTTCTGGGCGCCGATCAAAATGGAATTCCATGCCGCCTGGCAATCGGCATTCGTAAGGATCGGGTTGCTGGAGTACATCACCACATCGCTAGCTGGCGATCCGGTCTCATCCGAGGTACGACCAAATCCGGAGATGATACCCGTCATTCCTGCAAATGTTCTCGTATCCGACAAGGCTGGAATTTCGATCGGTTGCACAAATGCGTTGAATACGGCCGGAGCGGACAAGCGGACTGTAGCGATGTCGTTGCGCAGCAGTGAGGCGATGTAGCTGGGATGGACATTGATTGTGGCAAAGTCGAATCTCTGTTGAGTTGTTTCAACAACCTGACGATTGTGAGCGCCCAGAACCACCGTACCGCGGATTGCTACAGTTCCAATCTGAACGCAATGGGCAGCAGTCAGTACGGAAGTTGGTGTCAGTACGGTTCCACCGCAAAGGCCGGAGTTGTCACCTTCGAAAAAGCTCAGCACCAACGCTTGATATGGGAACTGGTTCGGCTGGGCTTCCTGTCCGTTCACGATCCGTTCCTCAGGCGACGGTCGCAGCACCTGCAGCTGGGGATCCAGTTGCTCCCAGAAGATGTCCAGCTCTTCGACGCGTTTCACTTTGGAAAAATCGATAACCCCCGCGCTGACCAAGGCCAGGGCTGCCACGAGTACGACCAACGTATTCATTGTCACTGCTTTGCGTTCGCGTCGAGTCAAGTGATTGATTTGGGCAGTTAGTGTTGATCTTTTATAGGACGGCTTTATTGGGACGTAAACTGTGGATGGAAATTCAGAATTATCAATTGTCGAAAGCACAAAATGCGAGCGATAAGCCAAGGCGTTTGGGAAGTGATAGCAGTTTTGGGTTATCTGGATGGATAATCCCAAAACTGATCTGACGTCGTCGGTGGCATAATGTAATAATGGTTGGGGAAATGTTGCTCAGGCGGGAAAGCCGAGTTTCAAAGCAGGAAGTCATGCATGGTGGTAAGGTCAAACGATACTCGTTGGTTTAAATCCCGATTAAGGATGTTCATATATAGGAGTAACAATAAAATGATCATTGCGATTTTCAGTGAACATTTTACATGTGAAAACGTTTTAGAGCCTATTATCATTAATTAACTTTCTAGAAACTATATCCACTGTTTCTAGATCTCGATCTAGATTACCACATCGATAGCATGCAGGTTTGATGGAGGCAATGATGTTCCTCGTGGAAGGTTATCCCTCTGAACGAACTTGTTTTGAGCAGTTGCTGCCATGACAATGGTTCGAGAAGCAGGCAGTCCTGGTGATGAAGGTAGTTTAACTTGAGTAATGTTGAGGTAGTTTTATCTTTTTGATCAGGGATAGTTCTCAGAAGAATACGTCAACTGAATCGTTCTATAATACCACACTCTCTGAACATCATGATTCATCATTCTAACTGAGCTAAGAAAGCTACACACTTATTCACGGGCTAGGTTAAAAATTTATCTGAATTCACTCGGCATTTTCATATTTAAAGCTTGCTTCAGATAGAATTGGAACAAAAATAATTGCCTGTATTTCAGTTATTTATTATTGAATTCAAGATCTTTTTCTATACAAATGTAGCGTTTTCTTCAAACTTTTAAGAAAAAATACGGATAAAATTATTCGTCACGGTTTCTCGAATTTTTCCTGTAACACGGCTCATTAGGCGGCGCACACCTTCTTCGTCCATCGTTTCAGCTATCTTATTCCACCAGGTCTTCATCTGAATGATGTCTTTGACAACCTTTTCCTTTGCCTTGAGTCTCCTCTTCATGATTGCCCAGTATTTCTCAATAGGGCGGAACTGGGGGCAGTTGAGTGGGTTAAGGTTTTTCGGAACAACCTGGACCCCTTTCTCTGCATACCATTCTTGAACGACTTTGCTGTAATGACAGCTTGCCAAATCTGGCCAAAACATTACGGGATGGTCGTGGGATCGAATGAACGGCAAAATTCGTTTTTGGAGACACTCTTTTTGGTATAGTTCCGACATCATTGTCTTATTTGTAACGAAAACTTTCGTTTTTTTGCCACAGCTGCAAATGCCCTGCCAAATCATGAATTTTCGTGCAAATTTGTCGGCAAAAACAAATTTAAATTTGGCTGGAACATCCCCCCGAGCCGTTGCCAAGTAAAATTTTTGACCTGGGATTTGCCCGAAGTCAGCCTTGACATAGGTTTCATCGTCCATCAGAAGACACCCGTCGAACTTGGTCAGCACCTGGTCGTATAGCTTCCGAGCACGGATTTTGGCTACACTATTCTGTTTTATGGTCCGATTTAGCTGTTTGCTAGCTCCAAACGACTTGATTCCTTCCCGGAGTCGAGTTCTCCTCACGGTACTATGGGAGCTTGATAGTCTGGTCGACAAGAAAATCCTGATGTAGCACACGTCGGATCGTTGATGTGGCCGGATGTTTCTAAGGAGGTTGCTCACCTGTGGAATATTGCCCGAGTCCAGACACTGGGTTCGTTGGGAAAGGAGAGTCAGGCTCAACCCTTTTTTTTATTTCTCCACAGCACGGCCAGTGACACGAGTGCAACCATTGCTTCTTCCTTTGTTTATGCAATAGAATGCCCTTCTTAACCTACTTTATTCTAGTCTAGAATAACTTGCTACAGCATACTCGAACTGTTCTTGAGTCTTCAACTTCTGTCATAAATTTTCACATTTTCACTTGCCTCTGTTTGCTGCGATGCTCCGAAGTTTTATTGGCTGTCATGGTTACGTCAACGCATAGCACGATGTCTAGTCTCACGACGCCGGTAAATCACAGTGTATAGGCGACATCAATTGTTTCAATAATGAAGTCCAACAACAGAGTGAAGCTGTGCGGAAATTTAAAAAATACCGATCCTAGCAAAGTAAAATAACAAACTGATATCAAATAAGTAACAAGTTTTGTTATCTCAGATATCATTTTGAACTCATCTGTTATCGGATAACAAATTTAGTTATCAACTTCGCAAATTTTGTGATAATCTGTTATCAATTTTTAAAGACGATTTTTAACGAACGTTACTGAATTCTACCAGCATGCTGACCAATGCTGAATATTACCAGCATGTGATGGATATGAAATTGACCATCTGACCAGAAGTTCTGCTCCAGTTGTTAGTGTATGAATTTGATATCATGTTGATAACATAATTTGATATTATCTCAAGAAATTTGTTCATATCACAAAATTTGTTATCAAAATGAGCTCGATGATAATGAAACGAGTTAATATTGTGATATCCAACGAATATCAATTTTTCATCACTTTTGTTATTTTGGCTGATTGTTCAGCCTAAATGATAACATATTTAGTGATCAAACACTGATAATATGATATAAGAACTTATTATCAATTTGGTATAAACCTTTGCTCGGGGAGGTAACGAATAAGCATTAGCATATACAGCAAATCAACCTTGCATTTCAGATGCTACAAGCATTATATTAACAGTATATAAGCATCCTGAATTCTATCTGTTGTAAAGTCGGACTTCAAATGCTATTTAAATGCTTGTAGCCTGTAATAAGCATTTGGATGCAAAATAGAATTTATTAAGTATTATCATAGCATTGCAGTAAAACAGCCGTATATTAGGCCAAAAGTGGCTTTTATGTTGCATTTAAGGTGACTTGCTTGATAGGCTACCGTAAAGACGCTTTGGAACTGCTTATTGGTTACCTGGATACGGTCAACCCGAATCTCGATGCCGACGAAAAGCTTTTCGCCAGTGTAGCTGGTGGAGAGAAATTCACCAAATCGATTTGACTCAAGCCTAACTGTTACTGGCGATTGAGGCGAGTGATCGTGAAGTACTAACTTTAAGCACTGGCAAACCAACATGAATAACAATAGAAAATGTCTTGATAATTCTGTTTAAATCATAGTACTGACATCTATCTTCGTGGTCGCTAAGAACGTTTGTTGAAGTCAAGAACATGCTTGGAAACTTGATAAGAAGGTTCATGTCTGAGCAATGCTGGACACATTTATTTGATCGAATCTCACGCTTTTCTCAAGCCAGATAAATTCACGAACATCGATTCGACTCAAGCCTTCCTGCTTCTGCAGGTTGAGGAAGGTGATTGTGAGGCAGTTACTCTAAGTACATACACAAGGTTTGTACTCGTCTACACGTCTAATGTGTGGTGTTGCATCTGCACCTGCCATCTGGCAGCAATTGATGGAACAAGTGCAGCATGGGATTCCTGGTGAGACCCTTTTCGTGGATGACATTCGTTTCACTGGATCGAATGACTTCATCCATCTGCAGACGATAGAAGCTATTCTGCGAAGGCTAAGTTCTTAGAAGATGCGGATCCACCTAAACAAATGCCAGTTCTTTGCCAATGAGATCAAGTACTGCGGATACCTGATCCACAAAGATCTACATGGTGCAGAAGATAATCGATGCTGTTCAGGATATGCCAGTACCAGAAGACAAAGACCACATTCGTTCGTTCGTGGGACTTGTAAACAACTACGGTCGATTTTTCCCGAATTTGAGTACGCGCTTGTACCCTCTTAACAATCTTCCGAAGAATGCAGTTCCCTTTGTATGGCCAAAGGAATGTGCTAAGCCGTTCAACAAGGTAAAACGCGAAATGCAGTCCTACAAGTTCCTGACAGATTCTACCAATACCTGTACGGTAAAAAGATCACGCTCCCATCAACAACAAGCCGTTGAAGCAAATATTATCTGATACGAAAGATCTTCCGAAGCTGCCCGAAGCTCTTAGTGTATAACACTGTGCGACATTCCTGCAATCCTTCAACTACAACATCCAGTTTTGTCCTACGAATGATCATGCGAATACCGACGCTTCTTCGAGATTTCTGCTGAAGGTGAAGACTCCCGATACAGTCATCGAGTCATAGAGTCATCGAACGATCGAATAGTTCTCCTGGAGCTCAAACATCATCGAGATGATTCCGTTAACTGTTGAGCAACTCGCTAAAGCTACCACTTTGTATTCGACGGTCAAGGTGCTCGTACCGGGTTTGAAGAATGGAAAGTTCCTGGGACCCAGAGATCGATGTGGGATCCCCCCTCGGAGCCCCTACTTTGTGGACTCAGGTGCTGTCAGAGCTCCAATCTACCCACTTTGGTACCAATAGAATGAAGGCCTTGGCACGATGCTATGTCTGGTGGGAAGAAATAGATAGAAACATCGAGGATCTAGTACGCAACTGCAGCTGCTGCTGGCAAACTGCTGGCAAACTCCGTCGAAGCCATTCGACCCAGCTCATGTTGACTTTGCTGGGCCGTATCGGAACACCTACTTCATCGGGCTTGTGGACGCATACAAGATGGGCTCAGGTGCAGATTTTGTAATTTAATTGAGATGCTCCGTATAGTTCATCTCTACAGAGTTTGGTTAAGTTTAACGAATTCTGAGAGTAGAAGCTACGTTTCTTACTTCACCAAGTGACAAAAGTCACTTTGACTATGTTTAGAATTTTAGTTGGAGCAATTGGAACGATTCATATTAATAGTGACATGCTTTATTCGCAGACGTTGATGCTTATCAGCATCGAGACGTTGGACAAAGTTTAAGACAGTTGAAGGGTGTCCCACATCAAATTGCATCACGGAAAAAACTCCGGAGAAAGTTACCTAGTTGACCGATCCTTTCAGACAATACAATAGAATCCATAAGTATGTAACTTCAATACCATAACCGTACGCTTGCAACTTACGCTTAACTCCGTACATCAGGTTCGGTACAACATCTAACTCAGCTTGTTCTGTGCGGAAACCTACTTTTTCTTCATGTCCTCCTCAGATTTGACCTCCTTGGGATGCTTCCGTAGTGCCTGCTTCATAATAGCCCAGTATTTTTTCGATGAATCTAGTTCCGGTGCGTCGGGAGAGTTCATGTCCTTGGGTACGAAAGTGACCCCGTTGGCTTCGTACCACTCCAGGACAACATTTGAATAGTGGCACGAGGCTAGATCCGGCCAGAAGATCGAAGGGCCCTCGTCTTGCTTCAACAGATAAAGCAGACGCTTCTGTAGACACTCCTTGAGGTAGATCTCTCCCTTTACAGTACCGTTAGTCACGAACTGCCAAATGATGTATTTCTTGGCACAGTTTGAAAGTTTCTGCTTCCTTACTTCCTTCGGAATATCAAACTTGTGTTGGGTGGTGAAGAACAGTAACACAACATCCAGTCCGCTTTGGCGTAAGTCTCGTCATCCATGATGAGACAATGAGGCTTCGTCAGCATCTTGGTGTAAAGTTTCTGGTTGCCCGTGACTTTCCCACTGTATTTTGTCGTTCGTCACGATTTGGGGCCTTCCCAAGTAACAATTTCAGTTCTATTCCAGCCGTATAGCACTCCTCCCGGCTTTGTTGATGAAACTACATTCAAAACTGTTTTGTCCACCAACACCTCCTCTATGCATCTTTAAAGCCGAAATGTGTACAAAGTGGCCCACTCTATAGACGGTTGTGAAAACAAATTCATAAAACCTTTCTAAGACCATAAAGATTTTGAAAATGTGCTAGTGAAAGATGTTATGACCACTTGAGAACCATCATAAAACCTATTGGCCGCCATCAAAACCAGCATAGGGCCGAATGGCCACAGCTGTCAAACTTTACGGCGATATCATGGTTGGTTTTTGATGTTCTGCTTTGTTCGATTCTCTGCTCTTCTGATTCATTCAACAGTAAATAATGGCTGAGAAAAAAGTTCTAGTGTTGCGGGAAATTATCTTTGATAGCAAAATATATAAAACAAATTGAGTTTTATTTATAGCGTATCATGCTCCATATCATATGCGCATTTAATTTTATGGTGAATATTGGCACGATAAGAGCTGAAAATTAATGCGCCTCGGAAATTATGCGAGTTTACAACAACAAAAACAAAATTGAAAGAAATATATTCGGTAAATTAATCATGAAACTCCTGAAAATTGATGAAATTCAATAAGATTATCTAAACGAATACCAAAGTTTGTCACAGATCTACAGTTCAATTGTATTACATTTTAAATGTGATCAATTTATTTTTCCACATTTCAATTATTTCATATATTTCAATATGGCAATTGCAAAAAATCACAGTTTTGCCAAAAAGCCAATTTATCTTATCAATGGCCACTATAAAACTATCTGGTCGCTTGGTAGCTTTCCTTAATGCCAATTAGCCGTTTAATCCATTTACTGGAGGCCAAATGGTTCTAAAATGCTTTTTCAACTGACCATAATAAGATAATATGAATGAGTCCTAAAACGGCATTTCAAAACAGCATTTAATGAGTTTATAAAGTCAAAATAAAACCTTTGATAGGAGTAAAAGGAAGTTTAGAAGTCAAGGTTTTAAGATCGTTGTAAAGAAGCGGTGTAGGTTCTTATAAACCTGACTAAAATTTGAAACCTACTGGCATCTCTTGCTGCCATAATAAAACCGAATTGATTTCTATTGGCTTTCATAAAACTTTAGTAAAACTAAATAAAACTGGATGGTTTTGGCAATGTTACTTGGGTTCTGCACTCTGTACATATGCCGTCCCTAGGTTCTTTGAACGAAAGACTTGGACAGATTCCACTTTTTGGCTACTTCCCTGACCGAAGCATTCGGCTTCCGCTTAAACGCTTTCACGACACGCTTGTGATCCTGATCACTAATAGAACATCCATTCTGACCGCAATGCTAAGAGTTTCGTAGTAACGTTTAATCACACGACTTACCGTTGACTGCACGATTTCTAATTGTTTTTCTATGTCCCGCTGAAAGAGTTGAGGATTTTCTAATTTGCGACGTTGCTTTTCGCGCGACGCCATTTTTTATAACTTTCAAAAAACTAAGGGTATCTTCAACGGTGGTCCAAATCGTTGATTGGATTTTTAGACCATTCTTAAAAACGTCGTTGCACCGGTGTTGTTTATTTTTTTTTTTTTTTTTTGTACATCGGATCTATTTTGCATCATTTTAAATCTGGTACATGTTTTGATCTATTTTTGGAGCAATTTGGAACAAGAAAATTACCGTTCCAAAACACTAAACGCTGCTTGAATACTTGAATAAACCAATAAATGAGTAAAATTTCAGCTTTTACTAAACAAAAATTCAACTGTTTTGAGTAAAGTGGTCGTGTTTAGTGCAGGTGATGCTGGGGCCGGACAGAAAGTGGTGATGCTCGCCTCAGATGCTGATAATTCACCTCAAGTTGCTCACGGTGCTTTCAATTGCTTAATATTGTATTATTCAGTTGCATATTCTACAGCTTTTAGACAATCCTAACACTTCTCGGCAGTTACGTGAATTGATCAGAGCTTATATAAACTTCTAAAAACTGAACGAACTCTTCAAAAATTATTTTATGAATTACTATGAACTTCGGAACTGAATTACTATGAACTTGACAGAAGTTGGTCAAGCTTCTCGGAAGTTGAATAAACTTTTTGGAAGTTTCAAGATAATCATGAAGTTTGCTCGCTCTCTTTTGAGAAGAGAAATGGCGGATCTTCAGAGAAGTCCATTGAATTGCCGAAAAATTCTCAACGTTTCTGGAAACTTGTTTGAATTTTCAAAAAGTTTGCTGATCACCCATGGAATACTATAGAAACATCTTTCAGGAACTAACCGGAACTTTGAGAGACAGACTTGGCTTCCCAGAAGTTATTTGGACTTCTAGTAGGTACATCTTTCATGAGAAAAAGCAGAATATCACAAGCATTTTAATAATTTACAAGAAGTTGAAAAAAATCTTGAAAGTTGGTCGATTAGCAATTTTTTTAATAAGTTGGTGTAGTTAATTTTTTGATTCTCGTTTTGGTTTGGAACGGAAAACTATCGAGTAGTAAGAAGTTTAATTTCTTCTTAAAACTTCAGTACCCTGAGCATCGGGGCTGTTTACTGAACGATTGGAAAGTTTCACGAGCTTCTGGGAAGATCAAAGAACTTCTTGGAAGCTTCCTTATATTATTGAAAAATCCTTGGAATGTTTCCTAAACTTTTGATAATGCTCCTCTTTAGAAGATTCGTGAATTTCTGGGACGTTTTCTGGATTATGAATTTCTGGTGTCTTCAATGGTGTCGCATGCGTGATCACATGCGTTTTGACTCTTGTTTATCCACTGCCAAATTAAAAATCAGCATTATCTTATATTGTTCAAATTAAATGCATGTATATAAATACTCACGTTCAGCCATACGAAAGAGCAGGTATTCCTCGTCGTTTGCTAAAAACGCAAAACTGGCAGTAAAAGTTATTTGTTCAAACCAATCCATGGCAAACAGTTTGTGAGAAATCTGCGATCTCTGAAATAAAATCTTCTGATCTCCAATGTTGAATGGTTGACTGGAAGACAGGTGCTGGTGGGTTTAACAAAAAAATGCAACACCGGTGTGGGGAAGGCAAATATGGTCTATTTTAGCTGGTTGTAATCAAAATTTGCCGATGCAAATCAAGTATAAAGTTATACCATAAATAGATCATCGCTGAAGATGCCCTAACAAGAATAAAAAAACACTCTAAACTACTTCCACCCAAATTTTTAAAAAAAAATACTCAATTTTCTACATCTACTCCGTGATGCAATTTGATGTGGGACACCCTTTATTCCTATTTTTAAATAGACTGCTAAGCTGAGAACCTGCATTTGGTAAAATAAAGCATGTTCCTGAACGTCGCAAGCATTTAGGGGCTTCTGACGGTTTTTACTCGAGTTATTAGAACATGACACTGAAGAAGTCTGCACATTGTAGACGAAATAAAGGGTGTGCGGAATCAAATTGTGACACACACAAATGTTCGACAAAATTCGCCCGTTCATCCAATCATCTTCAAACTTTCAGAGAGTAAAATAAATCATGTTATGAATATTTTCCCATGTTTGTTTTATTCAATTTCAATTCCATATCCAAATGCACGAACCTTCTTCTTTGCACTACTCATAGGGACCTGTACAACATTTGGACAAACTTTTTTGCGTGGTAATCCATTTGTTTCTTCATTTCTTTCTCCGATTTCACTTCCTACTTCATGATGGCCCTGTACTTTCCAATTGGCCGTAGTTCCGGTGCGTTCGGGGGGATGCTTCGGCACGAAATTGACCTTCTTAGCCTTGTACCACTACAAAACCTCTTTCGAGTAATGGCACGAGGCTAAATCCGGCCAGAAAATCGTAGGACCATCGTGTGACCTCAGAAGAGGAAGCAGACGCTTTTGGAGGCATTCCTTTAGGTACACCTGCCCATTGACCGTTCATTCCAGTTGTCACGAATGGGGTTCTCCGCTTTCCACACGAGCAAATTGATTGCCAAATCATATATTTTTTAGCAAACTTTGACATCTTCTGCTTTCTAACGTCCTCGGGGACATCTAATTTATGATGAGCAGCGAAAAACTGGAGCCCCGGAAGCTACCGGAAGTCTTCTTTTACATACGTCTCATCATCCATACCGCTGCCGTTCATCGCAATTAGACGCCTTTTGCCACACTTTGTACGTGTGTATTCCTTAGAGTTTTTTCGCATCTTGCTCGAAAGTTTTGGTTAGATTCAGTTTCTTCGCCACATCTCGGACTGAACTGTTGGGATTCCTCTTGAGAGCTTGAACTACCCGCTTGTGATCCTTAACATTATACGGAGATCCATTTTTGCCACTTTTTTCTTTCCGATCGATAGTCAAACGTTCGTGGTACCGATTTTAAACACGAGACACCGTAGAATGTACCATTCCCAGCTTTTTGCTGATGGAACGATGGGAAAGATCCGGATTTTCGAGGTACGTGAGGAAAATTTCTTTGCACCGCTGCTTTTCTTCCGACTCCATCTTTGCAACGATTGCACATCGGCTAGTGAAACTTACACAGCGTAAACAAATACACATTGAACTAATTCCACCCGAAATTTCAATAGAAAATACCTATCGGGTAAGCCATTTAAAAGTGGTGCAATTTGATTCTGTACAACCTTTACGTCAAGGTAGTTGGAAGTAAATGGAAAATACTAATCCTTCTTTTCACCCAAGTGAAAAAATATGAAATAGTTCATTCGATGTGACGATTCGAATGCACTCGGTGTTATTATGGTTGCCACAGCAACATCACGCCACCGAAAAAAGTGACGCAAACCGTGGATTTTTCTGATGGCTACTACGATTTGCCCTTCACTACCACTTCCACCTTAGGGAGTTCATTTTCATCAGGGTGATATCAGTAATGGCATAAAAAACAGTGATGGGGTGTGTAAAGGAAGTGAAAGTAAATGTAAAGGTTACAGTCGAGATAAGCCTCTCAATCATTTTTGTATATGCTATACACTTACAATCCTTATGCGCTATACACCTATGACTCATAGAAATGTCTCATATGTAGATGATTTGATATAAGGTAAAAAAAACACGTTTATTGATCACCTTCAATATTAAACATCGATTTCGGAATGCTTCTTCAGTACTCAAAATCGTTCTGAATCACCACATCCGAGTTGGACTCAATCCAGAACAAATACGGCGTCACCCTAGTGAAGACCGCCGGCCATCCTGAGTTGCATCCCAGTACCGAAACGTAGGCGAAGATGCCGATCTGGGTGGACATGCCATCGGGATCTGTCACCGTCAGCGAACCACCTTGATCTCCTTGACAGGGTGATCCTGCGTCGGTCGCCACGCAGATCTGGTTCTCAGTAATCGATCCGGGGAATCGGAGAGCACAGTTCAGGTTGGCAATAACCGGCAATTGCACCTGACGGAGTTCGTACAGAGGAAGGATTTCAGGTGCATTCTGGAACAATGCTCCCCATCCGGACACGGTTGCCAGCTGATTCACGAAGGGCGACTGGAGCTGACGCCAGTTTGGTAGTCGAACTGGTCGGACTGTGGCTGTAAAGAATGTTTCAAGTTGTTAGTTGACATAATGTATCAAATGGTTTGATTTACGAACCTCCAGCAACAGTTGCGCGCTGTAGTCTCAGCATGGCAATGTCATTTTGTCCTGATTGAAGATCAAAGTCGATGTGAACAATCATATCAGAGGCAGGAACTACATCAGTAATATCAGACATATTCGATGCTCCGAGCATAACCGTGATTGGGTATGGGCCACTAGAAACATTGAAACTTATTGAATTAAGAACAACGATTATTGAAACATACAACACTTACATTACTAGAGAGCTGGCCGCAGTGAGGACATAGTTCAGAGAAATTAGCGATCCACCACAGAACCTGTTTCCAATCGGCCCTTGCATTAGGATGCCAGCTGCGTGTGGAATGTCTGTTGGGCTTACGCCCGATCCTCCGGTAATCCGTTCACTCGCTACATCGCCTGGGGAATCGAATTGGGGTAACTCCGTGGCGATTGGCAGTTGAATAATGCGGGCACTGGGAACACTGTACGCTGTGGCCACAGCCAAAACCGTGGTCAAAAACACTAATAATTTGTGCATGGTCTAGCCGCTTTCGGAACCGATAAGGCTACCGTGCAAACAGATTTTGATGTAAAGAACTAAGGGCTAATCTTGCTTTTGAGGTGTATTTATACAATTCGGTAGATAATTGCTCAACAGCAAAAGTGATTAGCCAATCATCAGGTTATAGGAATCACAAAAGTAGAAGAAACAGATAAAGTGAACATCGAGGAAATAGGGTCGAACAAAATTTCTTGCCACATACTCATATGGTCATGGATAAAAGGCACTGATTTATTAGAAAGAAGTCTCTATTGATGATACAGCTGTTATCTTAATGAAGATTTATCATCTAATTTTCCACCGGAATATTGGTGTGCTGTGTTATCCAATCCAGATAAGAACCAACTCTTGTATAGACAGCCGGTGAACCTTTTTCGCATCCGTCGGTCGAACCGTACGAAACAATTCCTATCTGTAATGAGTCAACGAGTTTGAGGAAAACATGAAGACCGTAACACCGCCCAGTAAACCTTACCAATGTGATCTTGCCATTTAGTTGAGCTGTCAAAGGGCCACCGGAATCTCCTTGGCAGGCATTCCGTCCCTTATCACCTGAAACACACACATGGAAGTCGCGTATCATATCTTGGAACACTTTTCTACAAGCGTCGTTGGATATCACTGGATTATCAACGTATCGCAATTCTAGCCTAATGCTGTCGCTGATTTCGGTAAACTCTTCTCCGCTCAGTGCTCCCCACCCGGAAACAGTAGCATCGGTATTCACCAAATCTAGTTGGGCTTCCTTCTGACTGGGAAGTCGAATCGATTGGATCTTATCTAGAACAACAGAAGAAACAACACAAACGATATCACTATCGGCCGCATTCCATTGAATGGGAACAACTCACTGGAAAACACTAACGACTTCGTCAACCGAACGATGGCGATATCGTTTAGCACATCTACCGGATCGTACTTTGGATGCAACAGCATTTCTCGTGAGCTCACTTCAATCTCAACGGCTTGATCGTCACTTGGAATACTGATCACGTTCGTCCCGAGTATAACTATGGCGTCAATTGCTCCTTGTAAGCAATGGGCAGCTGTTATGACAAAAGTCGTCGAAATTATCGCTCCTCCGCAGAGGATTCCCGAACCATCTGGAAAGTTCACCATGATTGCTGCTTGGTACGGGAATTGCTGCATCTTCGCTATCACGCCACCGGCAATCTTTGAACCGCCAATACTTGCTTCACTTGCTTCCACCAGGCTCTTCCGGTAGTCCAAATTTGGAAGACGAACCCAAAAACTGGACATTTCCAACGCGTGCCACCCGGTGGGGCCCTGTAGCGTTCCCATCGGTGCACCATGAACTCGCCGAAGGGTCAAGGTCACGAGAATGACTAGAAGAGCAGATGATTTGATCATTGCGCGTTGCGTGTTGAAACAGTACTTGGATGCGCAACTGGGCCAGAGTGTTGTTTTATTGATTTCCATCGGTGCGACGGAAGAGCCAGTAAATAGGTACATAGATGGACATGTCAGATTGAATTGCGACGATAAGAATTGTTTCTTGCTGCTGTGATTCCCAATATTCTGAGGCTGGCGAAGAAATTGACGAATTAGGGTTACCATCTGCGACGGATTCGCTGGAAGAAGTCGGGCTTTGTTTGCTGTCGACAATGTTTTAATGGATACATAATTTCCAATGATGTCGTCTCTGTGATTCTTCCATATCAATCATGGGAGTCATGCCTCTTTTTACTACATCCAAGTATGCCGGTACGCTGTCAGGGGTTTGCTTTGTTTACTCATACGAGTTCTGCCGGAAGAAGTTCTATGTATTCGGACGACTATGCCCGGCATGCAGAGACGACGGAATTGCCTAACGGAACTTAGTTCTCGGGAAGTTGAGATTGTAGAAGTGCGGTCATGGTAACACAAGCAAAAAATCGTTGGTGAGAAATAAATCGATAGCAGTTGTTTCTGTCGTTCCAGGAAATCACATGAAGGCGACTTATATCTTATATCTACAATGGTAGGTTGTATTTATTCCGAAAGTCTTTGACGAATTTAAATTTTTGATAGATTGTTGAATAATCAAACCATTGAACACTATTCATTTTTAACAACTGGAGGATCACTTTCACTTTTTTTTAAACACTATTTTTTTTTTAAACTTTTTTGAGCGTATTAGTAGAACGATTGTGATTGGGAAACTAGGAGAATTTAAAATTTAACACTTCATTTGATCACTTTTTAACTGGAGGATTTTTCTGGTCTAATTGCCTCACGAATGAATGGGTTGTTTTCGAAAGTATGACGGATTAGTTATTTGTCCCATTCTGAAAAATCTACTTTACTATCACGGAGGGGATTGACATTTTGTAGAAGTTGGAAGTTACAAGTTTGACAATCGGTGAATATATCCTTAAAAACCTTATTGAACAGTATTAAAAGAGCCTACATCAAAAAAATATTTCACATAATCAGTGAAAAATATCTACTAAAAAATCACTTAACCTTCATGAGCTTCAGGAAGTGGAAAATGCTTTGCAAAATCAAGTGAATTTTATGTGTCCAGTGAAATGGAAATGATTAGTCAAGTAGAATTTCTTTTTCTATGTGATATTCATGTAAAAGTCACACTTTTTAGTATTGGAAAATATCTACATGTGTTTCCAGTAGAAACTAAGTGAAATATTTTTTCAGTGTACGTTGGATTGTCTTCCAAAACCCGCACTGTTAGGCAACAGAAAATCGGAAAGAAAGCGTGAAAATACAATACATGACGGACACTTATCATGATCGTCAGTATTAACCTTTCGGATGATTTGAAGTAAGCCACATAGACTCATTTTTGAAAATCTTAGACCAAAAACTTTTGTCGATACATTTTTTTGATTTTTTTTTATGGAGCGTGGACTTTGGACAGACCACCCCTGCCCCCAGAAAAGTATACGTGGTTTATGAATAGTCATAGACTTCTCTGCCGCCGTTAGTATTAGTAAGCTGTTTCACTAATACAATCGTATTGCTGGTTGAAAATAAAAAACAAACCGTTGTCAACCTGAACATTTTGACAGTTGATCTCGTGGTTGAAAACAATAAACAAATCGATCCTATACGTGTAAAGTAGCACGCTAGTGTTTGTGAGATCGCTCGGCGAGAACCTAATTGCACAGGAATTTTGTCAGAACAAAGAAACATACATAGAAAAGAATCGCAGCAAGTCGTGCTTTGAAGCTGACGTGTTTTGCTTTGCTGAGTTGTTTTCGGTAAAAAAAAAATTATTTATTCAACCAGAATAAAAAGTTAAATTATAAATATCCGAGTGCTATGCGTAAGACGTTGTGAATTTAATCGATTCCCACTCAAAGTGTATTGTGTTGCGTACGCATTTAGCGTACCGCCGCACCTACGAATTCACCCCATTGAGTGGAATATCTTATGATTTTTGCATAACCTTGGAACGGGTGACAGATGGCTTCGGCGAAAAATGAGTTGAGCTGTCATTGAGATAATGGAGTTTTTTTTCTAAAGCGGTAACGAGCACAGTAATTTTTTAAACAATAGTAAAGTGTTTCGATCTCAATTATACTAGTGATTATTGAATCAATCGTTTAAAATTCGGTGAGAGGAAATTAAACTTGAAGAACGTTAAACATGCACTTAAAACTAAATTATGTATTAAAAGGATAATAGACAGTCTACTAGGTTCAAAGGGTAAATCCTACGAAAATTAGAAAGAATCTACAAACGTAAGTACCAGCGTGTGCTATACATCCTAGCTTCATTGTAAAATGCTGTGAACCATTGTAGGAAAATTTTAATCTCGCTTTCGATCACTGAATAAAACGAATTAAAATTTTGGAAAAGGTGTTTCCATCGTTGCGTATGCAACAAATTAAAATTTTCGTTTTTTGGATTGACATCAGTCGTGTCTGCTCTGCAACCTTCCGGATAACCAGGAAATGGTGTGTTGCGCTAAATGCACACAGTGGTTTCACTTCGAATGTGTTGAAGTCAGTGAAGATGTGGCTAATCGATCATGGAGCTGCCCGGATTGCTTACCAGCTAGAGATCCGACTCCACAATTGCCACGTTTATCGATGCTGTCAGTATTAAATACAGGTGAGCCACCTATTTCGCCGCCTGTACCACTACCACAAGGGAGAAGTTTGCCTACACCTAGAATATCGCCTGTACCGACGCCTCGATTACCAACTCCTCACCCGCGGATATCCGGATTAGATTTTCTGCCCCCACCAATACCTCTTTCACGTTCCCCGCGACCAAAAAATCAGCTAAAAACCTGTCTCTGAGACAACGGAGGGGCCGATAAACGTTGTTGACGTACCTGTAGAAGAAGATTTGGTTAACAAACTACCAAGAGATCTGCAGTTGCAGTTTTTGAAGCAACAGCAAGACATCGAGCAGCGATATTTGCGACGCAGGTTCCAGTTGTTGTTCGAGTCTCCAGGTAACGTGAATCATACAAGCTTACAAGGTCGACAAATTCCGGTAATTCAAAACATCAAAACATTCTGCGTTTGCTCCGTTTTCGGGTACCTCACAATTAAACGTCCCGGAATACTATCCATCGGCCTTCCACGACGATCCTACCACAGCAGGAGGAACGATGCTTTTCAATAGAAGCCAGATTGCCGCTCGTCATGCAGTTCCGAAGGAGTTACCAGTATTCACCGGTGAGCCAGAGGAGTGGCCCCTATTTTTCACGTCTTTCGAGAACATGACGCACCTTTGTGGATTTACAGCTGAGGAAAACATGGCTCGTTTACAGAAATACCACAGAGGTTAGGCGCTGGAAGCGGTCAAGCTGTTGCACCCTAGTAACTTAGAGCAAGTTCTTGCCACCCTCAAAATGCTCTTTAGTAGGCCAGAAATCATCGTGCATTCCCTGCTACGTAAGATTAATAATCTGCCGGCTCCGAAAGCAGATCGTCTCGGTACGCTCGTCGACTTTGCACTTTCCGTACGCAATATGGTTGCAACCGTTAAGGCTTATGAATTAGAGGGACAACTGTGCACCCTCACGCTTCTTCAAAGCTTAACCGAACGACTTCCTCCAATGATTCGGTTAAATTGGGCAACTCATCGACAGTCGCTTCAGTTTGTTACGTTGGTCGTATTTAGTGACTGGCTGTATAAGTTAGCCGAAGCGGCAAGTACTGTTACCATACCACAATATAGTGCTGCCTGCGATAACAAATCTCGCCGTGTTCGAAAAGACGATGGATTTCTAAATGCTCACACCGAAACGGCTCCGAAAATAAAGCAGCTGCAATCGAAAAATGAATGTCTCATTTGCCAAGGGAATTGCAAGCGATTTCTTTCGTTCGCCATTTCTGTTCGTTGGGACACACTTCGTGTCGTAGCTGCCTGTGCAATCATCGCGGTCCGTGCAGGATCGCTAGTGAATGTGAAAAAAATGGATGTAAGTTCAAACACCATCGGCTATTTCATAACGATGCGAGGAACAAACCATCAATTTCATCTAGTTCAAACACCACCATCAGAGATCGTCAACAAACAGCCACCGATAAAACACAGGACGCCGAAACATGCAATACGCATCGAGGAGGAAGCAAGGCTGCACTTTTTCAATACATCCCGATCATTCTCTATGGAAACGGGATCGAGCAGAGTACATATGCATTCTTGGCTAGTGGATCGTCCCTGACGTTGATGGAGGAGAGTTTAGCAAAGGAGATGAATCTAACAGGTGAGAAGAGCCCACTGTGTCTGTGTTGGACCGCGGATACCTGTCGGTACGAAAAGGATGCTACGTTGGCTTCGCTTAATATTTCTGGTATGCAGAAGGTAAGCAGTATACACAGTCTAAACGGTGTCTACACGGTGAAGGACCTGAAGCTTCCTTCTCATTCTTTGGCGGTTGATAGACTGTCTCATAAGTACTCACATCTAAAAGGGATACCGATAGAGTCCTACACCAACGCACAACAAAGGTTATTGATCGGTGTGAGTAGCGTACGATTGATGCATGTTTTGGATGGCCGTGAAGGTAAGCTTGATGAACCAGTTGCGGTTAAGACACGTCTCGGCTGGACGGTCTATGGCTCATACCCATCGACGAACAATCCGACGCCCAGAGTCACACCAATGAGCTTCCACATTTGCTCTCATTCCAACGGATCGGATGAAATTCTGCACGAAGCAATCAAAAGCTACTTCGCCCTCGAGAGTCTAGGAATCGACGCACCACGAAAACAACTCTTATCCAAAGAAGATGAACGAGCCCTAACCAAGCTGCATGAAGTAACTTCCTTTCAGAACGGGAGGTACCAAGTGGGCCTACTTTGGAAATACGATGACGTACAACAACCATGGCACTGAGACGTCACCGCTGTTTGATGAAGAGGGTGGAACGTGAGCCTCTGCAAGCTGAATTAGTACGATCAAAAATGACAGACTACGAGAGCAAAGGATATATCCGTAAGCTAAAACCTGATGAGATTCGAAAAGTGAGCGATCGAACATGGTACTTGCCGATTTTTCCAGTTTTCAATCACAACAAACCAGGGAAAGTTCACATTGTATTTGATGCTGCTGCAACCTTTGGTGGTGTTTTGCTGAACTCTGTACTGGTGAAGGGCCCCGACCAACTGAATGCTTTGCCACCAGTGCTTTACAAGTTTCGAGAGCGGTTAATAGGCCTTGGAGGCGACGTCGCTGAAATGTTTCACCAGATGCGTATGAGCCCTGACAACGAAGACAGTCAACGAATCTTGTTGTGTGCTAGCAAAGACACTACTGATCCATGCGACTACGTTATGCAGGTAGTTACATTCGGCGCCACCTGTTCACCTAGCACAGCACTGTTCGTTTTGAATAAGAACGCGTCTAGGTTTGAGAACCAGTACCCTACTGCTGTCGAGGCTATCTGCCTCGACAATTCAAGCAATCAATTTGGCTAAAAAATTCGATACATTCATCACCAGGGTAGATTCTACATGCGAAACTGGCTTTCTAATTCATCAGTCGTGCTGGAAGCCCTCGTAGAAAATCCGAAGTCTGAGAAATCGATGGAAATGAACGCTGAACTTGCTATTGCGAAGGTACTCGGTATGTGGTGGAGTACCACAACTGACGTATTTCGTTACAAACTATGCACAAACCGCAATATGGAGCTTCTGTCCGGTGATAAGCATCCTACCTGCAGACGCTAATGGCAATCTATGATCCCTTGGGTCTCATCGCACACTACCTGATATATTTGAAGATTCTGTTGCAGGAGATCTAGAGAACTAAAACCAGGAGGGATGAGATGATCAGCGAGAAACTTATGGAGAAATGGCTGACCTGGTTAAGGATACTACCTGAGCTAAAGTCCGTCGAAACCTCGATGCTATTTGCGACACACAACAATCGATAAAGCAACTGTGGAACTGCACACTTTCATTGATGCCAGTGAAAGTGGCTTCGCTTCTGTGTCCTATTTCCGCTTTGAAGTAAATAATCACATTGAGTGCGCTCTCGTTGGAAGCAAAACGTCTCTATCCCTCCGCTCGAGCTGCAAGCAGCGGTTCTCGGCACGCGTTTGGCACGCAGCATTGCGGAAGGGCACTCTATTCGAATCAATCGTCGACACTTCTGGACGGATGCCCGGGATGTCATTTGTTGGCTACAGTCTGATTACCGTCGTAATTCGCAATTCGTGGCCTTTCGGGTTAGCGAAATTCTGGAGACGACGAACGTCGTCGAGTGGAGTTGGCTGGGCACTAAACACAACGTCGCCGACGATGGCACTAAGTGGAAGGTCAGGCCGGACCTTAAACCAACACTGGTTTAAGGTTGGTTCACTGGTCCTCCGTTCATCTGGAAGCCGAAACATGAGTAGCCTGCGTCGGCTTTGAGTGGTGAAGAAACTTCGACCGAGCTCCGAGCCCACCTGCTACATCATACAAAAGCAAATGTTTGTAGCATCTTGCAGTCGGGAATTACTCTTCATGGCGACGCTTACAGCGAATAGCGGCCTTCGTTGAACGCTTCATTGCAAACATCAAGAAGAAGCAGATCAGACAGCCAGCGATCAACGGACCACTTACACAGGAAGAACTTGCCACAGCAGACATGTTTCTGTTTCGGCAAGCACAGGCAGATGTATACGGTGAAGAGATAATGACAATTTCAACAGACAAGCAACGATTAAATAAGAAGAATCGGTTGTACAAGCCAAACCCCTTCATTGATGATCGTGGTGTTATGCGGATTCAAAGTCGTTTAGGAGAGTGTGATTTCGTGGGCGAAACTGATCGACTCCCAATTGTGCTTCATCGAGACCACCCGACAACGCGTCTTGTCTTTACCAGCGTGCATCGCCGTTATCACCATCAGTGTAACGAAACATGTGTAAATGAAGTACGCAAAGCATTCTACATCCCACGAGTGCGTCTACTCTGTGACCAAGTCAGGCGAAACTGTCAGTTGTGCAAGATCCAAAATCGAAACCCGCACCACCGTTGATGGGACCTCTTACTAAAGCAAAAGTGGCAGCCTTCTTACGGCCGTTTTCATACGTGGGTGTTGACTTTTTTGACCCGATTTACGTCGTTGTTGGTCGCCACCACGAAAAGCGATGGGATGTGATTATCACTAGCCTAACAACTCGAGCAATACACCTCGAGTTAGCCGCGTCTCTAAACCCAAGCTCCTGTATCTTGGCACTGAAGAACTGCTTCGCACGTCGTGGGACCCCCAGAGAAATTATTAGCGACCGTGGAACGAATTTCGTGGGTGCGGAAAAAGAGTTGATTAAAGACTCTTTGATTGCACTATATCCTCACGCATTTTCGTTGTGTAATTGCACAAACCCTAAAAATCACACTTCACTTATTACACTAGTGACACGATAATCTACGAATACGTGATAAAATACTAGAAAAATATGGAATTAATTTTAACAATAATTTAAATACGCTTGCACCTATTCTGATCCGTGTTTACAATCGACGAAATCGCTTGATGTTGCCAAACTATTTTATTATGACTCTTATCCGAATGAAGTGGGTTTGGCAGTACTTCAATATCACCTTTTTTGTAAGAGTACTCCAAATCGCCCAAAGATGAGCTATTTTATTTTTCCATAGATTAAATAAATAATGAAATACTTCTAATTGTAGATTTTTTTTGAATATTTACCGAGAACTATAATTCCTCATTTAATTATATTTTTCCATCTCTGTTGTTTTTGGCGGCAAACCCTTGCATTTTGGCTTGGTTATATGCATGCTACCCAACACACGTGAAGCGCTGTCAAATTATCTGGGTGTAGTAGTGGAGAGCGTTAACTTGTTTATATTATTTCTTGATTAAAATCAGTACAATCAACATATGTACACAGATGGGACTAATGTTTTTCGTGATATTATTAAAATAGATACATAGCAGCAGCAACTTTTCCATATTAAATTGGGAGAAAACTCTCAGCATTAAATGTTTTGTGTGTTGCTAAACAATTAACGGTAAGTGAACAAATAAATTGTGAATAACTTGTGTACTCAGTATTCGGTATTCAGTGCATATTCACCGATTTCCACTCGACGTCTGCTTATTGAGCTTAAAATAGGTTCCGCTTCCCTATAATTTTCCATTCTCATTAGAATTTCAGTAAGCTCATCTTTGCATTCCAAAACAATTTATCTCTAGAGCATGGCGCAACGTCACAAGCATCAAAGGCTCAATCTGTTTTTCAGCATTTCAGCATAACATTTAAATTTAAATTGAATTTATGAACTTCAGCTAATGTATTCATAAAAGACTGGCATGCGCTTGTAAGCAGTATAGGATTATATTTAAATATTTTGGTTAGTGGTATTATATAATTCGATAATTATAATGATTCGATAAGTAATTTATTTCAGAAATCATCAAACCCGGCTTTTTTATCACTCCAATTGCTAGCTTTGAAATGTAACTAGAACAATATAATAAAGACATTTTTGAACAGCGTGTCTATATAACTGGGATTGGATGGGTAGCCTAAGGCATTCAAAGGATTTGTTGACTGGACAAAGGTTCGTGGAGTCGCCAGTCCCTTGTCATATGAAAACATGCGGCCTTCTGATCGTAGTCTTCCGAATGTCCATCACGTAGGTTGTTCTCTCGGGGCAACATAACATTACGTAATGTGTGCTCCAAAACGTGTATTATTACTAATAAGTAATAATACATGTTTTTGAAGACATTCCTACTGGAATATTTTTAGATCAAAGTGTGCTTTGGATATGAGTTGATCTGTTTTTTTTTTCTTCACTGCCGTTTTATTCTCGTTCGTTTCCGTTAGTTTTTAAGTGATAAATCATATAGTTCTCTTACATGGTTCTCATATTTTCATACGATACCAGGTGAATAAGTTCTTAAGGATAAGGAAGAACAATTTTAGTTAACTTCGATGAATTGAGATAAGCAGGTAGCAGGAGTACGATGGAAAAAATAAGCTTCTTGAAACGCTAAAATCGACAATCATGCAACCATGCAATGAATCATGCAAAATAAACAATCTGTCGTACATTTGCCCAAGTTTGAAAAATGGCCAGAGGACGGCATGCTGTTAATGTCATTATGCTGACGAGGGGTTTTGTATTAACTACACGCCAAGAAAAAGTACCCAAAATTATTTTTTTTTCACCCATCTCGCATGTTTAAATTAGGTATAAGATGAAAACTCAATGTTGGGTAGTTACATTTCTAATACCAATGGGTAAAATTTACCTAATGTTGGGTACTAGCGTTTCAAGTGCCACTGGGTAAAATTTACCTGGGTGAAATTTTCTTTGATATAGATACCAGATGATCATTATTTCGAACAGAATATTAAAACACACGGACAAATAGTAAAATCAATCATTATTATTAGTCGATATCGGTACAATAAAACACTAAAACAGCTCATTATTTCTACATAAATACGATGGCAATCCATAAGAAATAGCGTTGCTTACAATGCGGCCATTTCGTGGATTTGCATAAACGGGTAACCGAAGAGAACCGCGACGAGCAAATATTGCGTCCGGAGTCGGCCAGACTACCAAATAAATGACAATCGTCAACACCGCCTGCGGTTGCTACGATTTTTAAACAAAATTAAGTTGAAAATACTCAACCGTTCATTGCGCGAAGAGAACGGGATGATTGAGTAGCTTCAACTTAAAATTGAATTGTTTTGGTCTTCAAATTAGAATATAAATAAATTAGGTTTGGAAATACCAGTTTAAAGGGTGTATTCGATAAAAATGGCACACACATATATACTCATCAAAATTAAACTGATTATCGGATTTTCTTGAAATTTTCAGGGAATGAAGAACTAATAATGAGTTTTGATTTACAACATTTGTTTTATTTAATTTCGTCTCCCATCCCGAATGCCCGCACCTTCCTTTTCACTCCACCCATCAAATTTTGTACAACCAATTTTCCCAGTGTTTTTGTTGTTTTTACCCAATTTTTTTTTCAATTCCAGCTCTGTTTTTATAGTTTTGGGATGTTTGCGAAGTTTCGTTTTCATAATTGCCCAGAATTTTTCAATTGGACGAAGTTCCGGTGAATTTGGTGGGTTCATATCCTTTGGCACAAAATTGACTCCGTTGGCTCGGTACCACTCCAATACGTTTCGAGAGTAGTGGCAGGATACTAGATCAGGCCAAAACAGAGTTGATCCTTTGTGCTTCTTAATGAATGGCAAGAGACGCTTCTTAAGGCACTCTTCCGTGTAAATCGCACCGTTTATTGTTCCGGAAGTGATGAAGGGAGCACTTATTTCACCACATCCGCAAATCGCCTGCCAGATTAGAAACTTCTTTGCAAATTTCGATAGTTTCTTCGTTCGAACATCCTCTGGAACATCGAACTTCGACTTGGCAACGAAATATTCTTGCCCAGGAAGTTGACGGAAGTCGGCCTTGACGTATGTTTCGTCATCCATCACGATGCAACCGGATTTGGTGAGCAGCTTCGTGTAAAGTTTCCGGGCGCAGGTTTTCGCAGTGATGTTTTGTTTTTCATTCCGGTTTGGGGCTTTTTGCACTTTGTAAACATGTAACCCAGCACGCTTCATGGTTTTCTGCACAAAACCGACTGACACCTTAGACTTTTTAGCGACATCTCGAATTGACATGTTTGGACGGTTCTTGAATTGTTAAACGACTTTCCTGGCCAATTTACTGTCCATTGGACCACTTTTACGACCACTCCCTTCCTTCCTTTGGACACTCAGATGCTCCTTGAAGGTTCTTATTACACGAGACACAGTTGTATTTGCAATTCCAAGCCTTTTAGCAATCCACCGGTGCGACGCCCCTGGATTTTGATTGTGAGTGCACAAAATTTTCTCACGGACAATTCCTTGTTTCGACGACATGACTGGAACTACTGAATGTATAACTATGAATCTTGGCAGATGTAAATAATACACTATGGATAAGATCTACTCAAATTTCTAGGTTTTTTACTCATACGATTCAAAAGTTACAGAAGATTTTCTGTGTGCCATTTTTATCGAATACACCCTTTACAATACTTAATGGTCCTTATTAAATTTTCAAACATTGTTGATAATATAGATCTAAAAGCAAATAACGAATGACGCTGTTATGATTCGCGACGTAAACAAACCTGCGAAATATTTTTTTTTAAATTGGAATAAAATATCGAACAAAAAAAAACTTTAATTTGGGTACACCTAGCATTACTGGCTAGATAGTTAAATTCTGCCTACATAAATTTTTTAATTCACCCAACTGGTAACCTCACTTGAAGAACTCAACGTTGAATTTTTTTAACTTAATTTTGGGTACTTTTTTCTTAGTGGTAGGTTTCTTCGGTTCTATTCAAGGAATTGGCTTGTAATTTGCTACATTTGGGACATTATATCTTTTTGTATTAGGTCTTGAGAGACATACATGCCTTATCGTACTGGATCGATGTTCCATTTTTTTGATTACTCTAATCGATTATTCATTTAATTATTTCTTATATAAATTTACACAGAAATCGTTTTTTTTTTTCAAATCGTGTTCAAATGAACCAGGTTTTCGGCCACAAGAGGGTAAATTCAGTAAAGTATCATGTGTAGCGAATCATAAAAGCATATTTTGAACCGCCAGAACACAAACTTTTTTCTGCTTCGTGCGGTTGTAATTTTTGTGGCCTTCAAATTAAGGATTTTGACTGATTTCATTTAAAAATTCCACTATAAAACAAATTTCGTCAAAATAACATTGAAGCGACGTATTGACTGGTGACCGAGACACGGCCACAATCTTGGGGTAATACTTCGCTATAATTATGAATTCTTTACAACTTCGCTAGAATAAAGTCATGGCAAGGACCGATGTTTTTGATGCCTTCAAGTAAGTTGGAAATAATGCGTCCACGTTTTGGGATTGCGTTCATATGCTAAACATGAACCATGTTCATTCGTTGCACGATGATTGTAATAAAATGACTTGGTGATTTAGAAGAAGTCCGTTTGATTTCAATAGTGACGGTATTATTGTAAAAGTGGGTACGGTTGGATGGTTGGTAGCCTCGCTACGCCTGATTATTAAGCTGTTAGCCTATTAAAGGGTGTCCACAGTTAAATTGCATCACTTTCAATAAGCTGTAACCTTTCGCCCTATGTGTTGATTTCAACGAAATTTTGGGTGAAATGATCTCAGCGTGTTTTGTTTACACTGCGTGAGTTTCATTGTGCAATGTGTCGTAGTTCCGAAAATGGAGTCGAAGTAACAGCAAGTGCGCGAGAACACACGCACCTCGACAACCCACTTCTTTCGCACCAGCCTACAGTGTCACCTGTTCATAAAACGTTTCGGGGAACGTTTAACTGTCGATCGGAAGAAGGTGAGTGGTAAAAAAAGTTTTCCGTACTTGTGAAGGATCACAAGCGAGTGGTTGCTGCCTTTTAACACAAACCCAACTGTTCCGTTCGGGATGTCGCGAAAAAGCTTCACTTGACCGAAAGTTTCGTGCAGAAAGCCAAAAAACGAGCCGCGCTCCGCTCAAAGTTCAGAAAGCGCCAAACCATAATGAAAAACAGAATAGGACAGCTAAAACACGTGCGCGTAAGCTGTACACACAAATGTTGACGAAACCACGCTGCTCACGATAAAATACACGTAAAAGCGGACTTTAAATAAATTCCCGGCAACCAGTATGGGACTGCGAAAGACAAGTTCAATGTTCCAGAGCCTCTCAGGAAACAGCAAATGTCAAAGTTCCCCAAGAAATTCATGATTTGGCAGGGGATTTGTTAGTGTGGTAAACGGAGCAAGCCTTTCGTGACAACTACAACTGTAAATGGTCAAGTATACATACAACGTTCCTACAATAATTTGCCCGGCTTAGCCTCTTGTCACTTGTCCAAGGATGTTCTGTGGTACAAGACGAATGGTGCCATTTTCGTGCGGAAGGA
Organism: Aedes japonicus; assembly: GCA_034211315.2. Classification (NCBI taxonomy): domain Eukaryota; kingdom Metazoa; phylum Arthropoda; class Insecta; order Diptera; family Culicidae; genus Aedes; species Aedes japonicus. The sequence continues at coordinate 30,123 of JASCZW010006358.1, read as the reverse complement.
TCTTAATCACCCAAGCTCTCCAGAGTTTAAAGTGATGCAATTTAAGTGTGGACACCCTTTATTAACCTGTCCACGAAGGAGACATCTGGAACTGAAATCTGTGTTAAAGAGAATACTGTGCATTGAGTGAATTTAGTATGCAAAACATTATTATTGACATCACTATCTCTTGGGGCCATTTTCAATAACAACAGACCTGATTTAGGCGAATGAAATACGAATGATAAACTGTAGATGAAAGTGTTCTAGAATTGATGACCACACAGTTTGAAAGAAAAATAAGTTTCTGAGTTATCTAATGCGCATAAATGGAATGCTAGTTCTGGTACTGGATACTTTTGGATTTGGATATTTTGATATTTCATGTCAATTCATGCCAGACAACGCAAACGCCTGAATCTAGCCTGTTGTATGAAAGATTGCAAACATTGTTGTAGGGCGCATGAAAGATTGTAAACAATTTCGTTGTTTACGCTTATACTTTGGCATGGAACTGAACGAGGGAAAAATTTACGCATGTGTTAAAATTCATCAGTGTGTTTATAAAAAAATCTCGAATATAGGGTAATTGTTCCCATGCAAATTTCATCCTACGCTCAATCAAGAGACCGGAGTGCAAATAGATTTTTTTGCTAAAGCTTAGTAACAAATATCAACAATACCATTGCTTTTGCTTCGACTACAATCTTTGTTATTCCAGTTTGCGTGATTCAGAAGGTGTAATATTAATAGAACCCAATACGCTGACTTTCAAGGTGAATCATACTTAATGTCAATCAGCTAAATGTGCTTATCACTCACAAAAACCTCTTCAAAAGCAAAAGTCCCTGAATATTGTTATGACTAATGGCAAATGGTCGTGGAGCCATTTCATCTTTCCAGAACCAGGGGCCTTATTTTGAAACTCGAAACGAAGAACTTTTTCTCACAAGCGTTCGTACAAAAAGTCTTTCGTTTCGAGATCCAAAATACGGCCCCAGGTTTATTTTGACAGACGACACGATCCCTTATCGAAACAACGTTCGGTATCCAACCGCCCGAAATCGGAACGCATTTATTTATCTTATCGATGCACACAATTCCAAACATAGACTTTGCCGTTTTCATCGCCTCTAAAATTGTGGATAAATTAGTTCGTAGCAATTTATCTGATAACAACATCAGTGTTCGACGCGAGCCAATTCAGGTAGAATGTGGTGCGCACAAACACCGACGGCCACTGGGATTCGCAGCCCAGAACGGATCCAAACGAGAAGAAACCGATCAGCAAACTTTGACCAGCATCCTGTACGGTGAGTGGGCTGCCATCGTCACCAACACACGGCCCTCGACCGTTTATGTAAGCCATACACATCTTCTGGCCGTCAACGAGATCTCCCCACCATCCGGCGTTGCAATCGGCATTCGTCAAGATCGGATTGGACACGTATCGAAGAACGTCCGAAAACGAAGTACTGGCATCTGATGTGCGTCCAAATCCACTGACAGTAGCTTGCATTCCAGCGAACGTTCGGGAATCGGTTGCCGCCGGTAAAAGTGCTACGCGAATTCTATCTGTTGCCGGTGCTGACTGTGGTAATCTAATCACAGCGATATTGTGTCTGAAGATAAACTCTACGTATTCTTCGTGAACGTGAACATCCGCACCGGTGAAATCCATTCGAACCTGTCCATCTTCGTTTTCGTTCTGTAGGTTCTGGGCTCCAAGGATGACAGTTCCCTCGCTGGCACCAGCAACGCAAACCGCTGCCGTCATTACGTAGTTCGATGAGATGAGCACTCCGCCGCAAAGTCCCGTTCCATCTTCCACATCGGCCAGAATTGCTGCCTGCAACACAGATTAATTAGAATAAGTTCAGCTGCTCGGATTGGGCCACATACCTGGTAGGGAATCTGTCCGGGAGACGCAATCTGTCCACCGACAATCCGTTGATTGCTGTTTTTGTTCACAGTGGCCACATCGCCCATCAAACTCTGAATTCGCCGAGCCACATGCGGAAACTCACTAATCGGTCTAACTAAGCTCCAATCGATATTACGCGAAGACCGGCCCACGCTGGCGGCAGCGGTTAATCCGGTGAGGGCGATTAATACGGTTAACACCACCAACTGCTTCATTGTTCGTGCTTGAGTTTCTAGGTCAGGAGACTCTGCCAAAACATCCAATCGGATATGCAACCAAGCTGAGTTTGATTGAGTAACCGGACGAAAGTGACTAGCAACCGAAAGTCAGCGTCTTATCAACGCTCAGATTAGGGATAGATTTAGCAGAAGTGTAATTAAATTTAAATCTTTGATCTTGAACGGGGGTTCTTTGTTGTTTTGGAAGATAGATACCGTCATGACCGCGTCGTGCTTATTGCATGGTTTTTTTTTGTCATTGCTTTCGAGTTTGTTAGCTTCCAAATATGGTCACTAACACTTATTCAGTGATCCGTCCGTAGTTGAGATTAGATATTAGATTCACATATCATCAAATAACCGGTACTACTCGTGTAACACAGCTATTAATAAATTACTGCCCAATTTGACCCAGACATGTAATCAGGTTTTTTACCAACAAACAATTTTAAAAATAAAATGGGCATCCCTTTAAAAACTTACAAGTTGAGTACATTTAGGCGCATTGAAACTCAATATGGCTATAAAGCTTGTCGGTCGGTACAGCAAGTTTCTTAAAAAAATGATAAGCGATACGTGCTGTAAGTTATACATTCAAATGATGTTTTCTGTACACGCTATTCAATACACTTTTGGTTGCGAACTCAATTGCAAATAGTTAAGTTTTTTTTACCGAACCTACTTCGTAAAAAAGCAACTCTTTAGCTTTGAAACTCGGTTTGAAGTTACCAATTGAATTACCGCTTTGAAGTTGCTCTATCTGTTGTTGTTAGTTGATAAAACCGGGTCATTTTGATGAACGTTCCTAAGACTAGTTTAGATTAAAATAGATGTTATTATTAAGTTCAACCGATGTTAGTATTTATCAATCACAGTAACGTTTGCATTACAATAATTGGACTTTTTTCGGATGGTGATAAAAAACAAGCCAAAACAGTTAATTGCTTTTGATAAATTTCCCACGGAAGGTAATTATTTAAGCTTATTTGCCAAAAAATTCTACGCCCTTGCGAGCGGCTTTCTGGCAGTTAACCGGAACATTCACCATGGCGGACGAAAACATGCGTGTAGGCATGTTTTTGAGTTATTTCTTCATTTCATTTATCAATTCCTCTTCAGTTTTCGCGATGAAATTGTTGGAGTAGATCTTACGCTTCAGGTTGGCCCAGAAATTCTCGATGGAACGTTGGGCAGGTTCGCCGACTTGAGTACCACATCGATATTCAGCCGCTCCATCTCCTCCAACGATCGCTGGTGGGTCGCAGGTTCTTCTTCGGTGGGTCGCATAACGGATCCATATGGTTGTTTTCAATGTTATTTGTGTAGAGAATTCAAGAATGAATTCGTTTTTGATCCAATTCCAAACTAGATCGAGTATCAATTCTGGTTTATTTATAATTCTTCTAAATCTAAAGTAAGCGCACAGCAAAATTTAGCCAAACAAAAACTCGCAGTATAACATTATATCTATTTGTTTATAAATCCAAAAGAAATCATAGTAAAAAGGTTTAATTTACTTACATCATAACATACCTCATTTACATCAAAAAAATATTATTCGGACTTGTTACATCCTCTAACTTTACGTTTAAGACCATCCATTAAGTTCTCAGTGCACACTGAGAGCATTAAGCACAGTGTCCTCAGTCACCTTTCTGGAAGCATTTTCCAACATTTTAGCAAAATCTTCCTCATTATTTGCCCCTCGTTTCGAATTCCCAAGGTTTTGCTTCACAATTTACCCCAGATCTTTCAATTGGACGAAGTTCTGGGGTGTTCGGAGGATTACAGTTCTTTGGTGCAATGTTGACGTTGTTTCGTGTATACCACTTCTGAGCCACTTAACCGTAATGGCAAGACGCCAAATCACGTCAAAACAACACAGAACTTGACAGATACGCGTATTTCGTCTACAATGTCGTACTAATAACTCGACTTTAAGGGAGGGAAGCCGTCTACCCTGTTATGCTTAAGGATGCATTTATGTCTCTACAGAAGTAGCACTCTGCTATTCGGCAAATATTTTCACATCATCCTTTTCGAAAGGAACAACCCGAATACAATTAGTACTTCGCGTACAATGAAAATCACAAGTAAAAATACACTTCCGAGAAAAAAAATTTACTTGACAAATCACAATCATTGTTCAACGAAAAAAAATACTTCACAGCTCCTCATCTGTACACCATGTGGTGAGTGAGTGCATCTGGAATTATATGCCAGGCACTCACGCGCGCATGCGCGATAGCTTCGTGTTTTTGCTTCTAACCAGCAAATGGCCGTTTTCTACATTGCACTGGTTTTCATTTTTCTCTCTCCACACTGCCAACAATCAAAATCCCCCGCCATGAGGCGACTCTATATTGACTTATTAATTGCTTATAATCATCAAGTAACTCGCGACAAAGCGGAAAAATACTCTAATTTAATCATTTGTGTCCGCGTGGCACAATACTAACAGCACTAACAAACACAACTTAGCTGCTATAAACTCTTCCTCCGGGTGCGGGGGCGAAGAACAAAAAACAAAAAAACGGGGAAAAACTACCGACTATCACAAATTTTTGGAAGGAATCGATTAAATCCACTACATCTTACACAAAACACGTGGAGATTTTATGATTTTACTGTTCGTTTAAGTTGAATTTCGAATATATTTCTGATTTTATTTTCCGCGAAAAGGACGCATCAAAAACAAAACACGTAAGTTTCCAAGCACGGCTTGCTGCGATCCTCCTAAAGTTTAATACCTTTTAGCGCAGCCGATAACCATTAATTATGTCACGCAGTAAGGGGAGGGGGTTTGAGAAAACTACGTCCATACAAAAAATTGGGGTCATCAAAAACCCGACAAGGGGGGGGGGGTTTAAAAAAGTCTATTTTTGCGTGACGTAATTAATGGACGTTCCCTTATAGGATATCCAACTATACCATATGATAGAGAAAATATTCATTCACCCGCTTCTGCTTTCAATACGCGAGAACTGTTGTATGAATCAAGAGAAATTAACGTTCGAAGTCATTGGCATGAATTACCCGAGAACTGTTGTTTCCATGGAGGATTGGCAAACGTTTATAAGCGGTATGGAGTTGTATTTTAGTGTTTTTGATTAGTGCACTCAAAAAAATCGACACGTCACCTCCACGTGAAACGCACGTAATTTTCGTCCAGTGCCACTAGTAATAAACACGTAGAATTCACGTAATAGCCACGTGATTTCCACGTAAATCCACATTCTACGTGAAAATCATATAATTGTTACGTGATTTTTCACGTACAATTCACTGGAACGTAATTTTAACCTGATTCTACTGAAGAAGATTTGGTTACGTGTTCAGGTGAAAGTTAAGTGAAATTTCACGTGGTAATAACGTGACGATTTTTTTAATGGAGGTGTAAAAGAATGTTTCTTTTGGTTTTAGAAATCGTCAGTGACTGGATCAGGGTAGGGAGGACTTTTGAAGGCACGTGTTGTGGAGCAATCTGTTGCTTTTCCGAGAATATCGTATATCTTTTTATTGGAGTTTCATTTTCGTCCGCTTCCGTGCATACGGGACACGCTGAGGACTCGGTGTGTCCGTACTCTTGCAGATACTGTCTGACAGTATCTGTGTCAAGAGGAAGGTTACTTTCCCATGACGCCGTTCGACCCATCCAGATAGTTTCGGAATTATACGGTGGGTCCACCGACCTTTGGTGGAATTATTCTACTCTCTCTGCCACCGATGTAACTTTGGGGGTCTTGCAAATACATCTTGTGCCCCTTTGCTCGTATCCTCTTTTATTGCCAATGGGCATAATCCCCGCTAAAACGCATACCGCACCGCGTGACACTGTGCAGTATGCACTGCTCAGGTAAATCTAGATCATCTAGACGTTGAAACGTTTATCGCTGCCAATAGTGTACACAATTTCTTCAGTTTTCCGCCGGTCCAATGAATGCTTTACCTGCAAGTCCTAGTGTCTCTGCAATCGATTTATCCATCACAGTTACGAAGGAACCATCGTCCATAAAGGCAAACGTGTCTACCTGTCCCTTACTTCCATCGATCGTCACAGGTAACATCCGAAACAGAGTTGGTGACGTATGCTTACGATGAACCGTAACAGTAGCAATCGTCGTTTGGATGCTGGTTGGAATGGAGCAGCCGATAGTGACATTTCTGGCACATCACCAGGTGGCTGTAAACTGGCTGCTATTGGGCATTGATTGCCTCATTGATTTCTTCGCATAATGTCCTGGAACCGTCGGTTGCACAGACTGCAGTAGCAGCTACCAAGTCTCGCTGAGTAGACAACTGCAGGTCGAAGAACTTTCGCTTTATCTCCCGCAAACTGCGCAGCTCCGCGTTACATTTTACTGATTCTTTCTTTCGCTGCTTCTTGAACTCTGCTTCCTCTTTCTCTCGCTGTTGTAGTTACCGCACGAGATCTGCTTCCCGTTGTCGCTGTAACTCAAACTGCTGCTTCCTGGAATCTTTCAGTCGGTGGATTCTGTTGACAAGGTCCAACACACGTTTACGTCTCAGCTCAATTTCTTTGTTGTGTTGTTCCTATTGCAGATCCTGCTCTTTGCGAAGGTCAACTGTCTCTCCACGACACATTTCATACGAAGGCAGTGGGATCTTTGGAATAGCACCTTTCTTGACGACCTGGGACTTAGATTGATTGAGTAAATTTTCAACCGGACATCTATAATTGGCATGATACCTTCAATACCCGCTGCTGCCGCCTGATACTCATAACCGTCAATTCTCATACTCCCAAGTGACTTTTCCATTTCAGTATCCGCAACTCCTCTTATACTAGACACTTCGTCGTTCTCCGGAATCGTATGGATAACAACGGAACCTGCTCTCAATGGAGTAGATGTGGATTGTTTTTTCGGACCATTTTCTTCAGTGTGTGTGCATTAGCACTGACGTTTGCACACCTCGTGAATGGAGCTACGATGAGGAATAATTCGTTGAAGACATTGCATGTCACCATGAACGTAAACAGTTACTGATACGTTTCTTCACGCAATAATCTCCACGAAGACACTCCTCAATCGCTCACCTGGACACGTCCATGAAACCCCTGGAGATAGCGACGATTCGGTATCTACCTTAAGAAGACACTAGACCAGCTATGGCAAATCATGCACGAATATGGATTCCCGGAAAAACTGACGCTGTTGATCAAAGCAACGATGGATCGAGTGATGTGTGTCGTCCGAGTATCAGTGACGCTCTCGAGTCCCTTCGAATCTCGGAGAGGGTTACGGCAAGTTGATGGATTGTCGACGGTGATGAAATCGAGGTAGTAGACGAATTCGTGTATCTGGGCTCATTGGTGACCACCGATAACCAGCAGTGAAATAAAAAGGCGCATTATGGCTGGCAATCGTGCCTACTTTGGACTCCGAAGTGCTAGTAGAGGACCAACGCGCCATTGGAGTCTTTGAACGGAAGGTGCTGCGTACTATCTACGGTGGAGTGCAGATGGAAGACGGAACGTGGAGGAGGCGAATGAACCACAAATTGCACCAGTTGCTGGGAGAACCTCCCATCGTACACATCGCAAAAATCGGTCGACTACGATGGGCTGGGCATGGTCGGACGACAGCCCTATGAAAATGGTTCTCGAAAACGAACCGACCGGTACAAGAAGAAGAGGCGCGCAACGAGCAAAGTGGATCGATCAAATAGAAGGTGACCTGCGGACCCTCCGCAGACAGCGAAGCTGGCGAGTGACAGCCATGGACCGAATAGAATGGAGACAATTTCTGCATACAGCAGAGGCCACGCCGGCCTTATTCTGATTGGTAAAGTAAGGTAAAGACACGGGGAACCCATTTAGCCTTCAGTTGATATCAAAGGAAAATGGAAATGAATAGTCAGAGAGAATAGTTGAACAGAATATTCTGTTTGGTGTACAGAACAAAAATTCCTTTAAAAATGGTCGTTGGGAGCATCTAGTCTAAGAACGTTAAGTGATGCTCCATTTCTCTTCAAATGGTTGGGATCTAAGCATTAACTGTGGCCCTAGTCCCATATGGTTATGGTTATAATGCCATTACTCGCTCTCTGAAAAAAAAGAAGAATGTTTAAGATTATAAGTACGGGCGGTGGAAGATAACGTGTCAGAGGGAATCCTAGAGGGTTTGAGCTGTTTAGTGGAATACCTGTAACTAGAAATGAGAAGAAAAATTAGTATTTTTCATTTAATTCCAACTACCTTTGCTTATCTTGACAGATACGCGTATTTCGTCTACAATGTGCAGACTTCTTCAGTGTCTCGTACTCGACTTGGATTTCTAGTTGTCAGAGGGTTTGCGCTTCTAATTGCATTACTACACAAAAACATGGCACCACAGGGGTCGCCAGATCTAGCATACACGGCAGCGGTGTAGTTGAACGTTTCGAACCGAATATACAGCGCATCATAAAACAGAGAAAGGGTAACGCCATGATGTTCACAAGCAGATTAGACCGAATCTTATAAAAATCCTAGTTGAAAATCTTAATTATTGAAGATATGTGTTAATTGATTCGCTAACACAGAAAGAAAATACTTAAAAATATAACGATCCGCTAAACATTCACCGGATTAATTTACTCTACGAAAAACATGGAATCTATATCTACTGAAGAATAAAGACACCAAAACAAACGTTAACAACATAACTCAAAAGCTCATGTTAAGAAAAATAATAAATCTTTAGTGAAAGATTCAGCAAAGCGAAGAAAGTGCTAACAACTAGCACAACAAAATAAATAAGTAGAAAGTGCATGTTTTTGTAGCGCTAAAGACCAGCTGATAAGTATTATTGTCAAGGATGACTCATAATTAAAAGAAGGTCAAAATTCTGTAAAAGTAAGCCGGCAATTATAACTCTGAAAACCAGAAAACACGTGTTATGTTTTCATGGTGGTTCAGTTAGCCTGGGGCCGATGCGCTGGTGCCTTCTATTTTTTTTATTTTTTTCAGACAGCCAGCTCTTCGAGGACAGATTTGAATGTTTGGAAGACATTAATTAGTTAAGTACTATTTAGTACTATAGTATAGCTATTGCATAGATAGTATAGCAATCTGTGTTCAAATGATCAATATTGCTGAGTTACGAACTATTTGTCACTTCCAGCAAAGGAACACATCTGAAAAAAAAAAAAAGAGTTAAGAACCGCTACCCTAGAATGTTCATTTAAAAATGTTCCCATTTTACCGTAAATATAGCTCATCATTAATTATAGCTAATTATAGCTCATTGAATATGAACGAAAACATTTTCCCTAACATGCGTACATACGGTGACCCCTGGTTTTGGCACACGTAATAATTATACCTTCGTCGGTGCAAATGATACACAAATGTCCAAACAGAAGCTAATCGTGATAAACTTCAATACCTTTCTAATCAATGACCAGCAGATTGATAACCCAAAATAAAGCCTTGATAACCACCGAAATCAGACGCCGATGATAAGCTTACTACAAAAGCAGCCAACGCTTCGCACACGCGTAGTAGACATAATCCATAATCCGCCATGAAAATCGCTGTGGTACTTCTGATAGCTGTGGCAACGGTGACAGCTGCGGCCGAAATCGATTGGACCAAGGTGCGTCCAATTGAGCAGTTCGATCGGTACTGGACCCGACTGCCAGAGGAATTGCAATTCCTTCGAAATTCGGTTCCCGACTCTAGGATTACCAATGGAAATGAAGCCACTCCCGGTCAGTTCCCGTATCAGGTCGCTTTGGCCATTGACTTCGATGAGGGTACTGGATTGTGTGGTGCCAGCATCATTTCGAACAACTATATTCTAACCGCTGCCCATTGCGCTGATGGAGCTCTCTGGGGAACAGCTCTAATAGGAGCACATAATCGTTTCTACAACGAACCATCTCAACAATCCATAGTATTTGAGGCCAATGGAATCACAATTCATCCGGATTATACCGCTAATACCATCCGAAACGACGTTGCCGTGATTCGATTAACCAATCCTATCGTATTCACCGAACGAGCTCAACCAGTTCGGCTTCCAAGCCGTCAAGAAAGCCGTACATTTGCCGGTATGATGGGTACCGTTTCCGGATTCGGAAGATTGTTCGACGAATACCCGTATACTTCTGCTGTTGTTAGGTTTGCAATGAATCCTATCATCACATTCGCAAATTGTTTGGATCAATGGAACAATGCCAACCACGTAATACAGCCGCAGAATATCTGCCTTTCCGGTAATGGCGGCCGCTCGTCTTGTAATGGTGACTCCGGCGGACCCCTCACAGTTCAGGACAACGGAGAGAGCATGCTGGTGGGAGTGGTTTCGTTTGGAACGGCAGCTGGTTGCGCCATCGGACGGCCATCCGTTTACGCTCGGGTTACGTACTTCGTGGACTGGATCCTGGAGAACTCCGATGTGGAGGCGTGAAATGTTTAAATAGTGATGTTTATGATTGCTCAATTTGAAATAGGGCGTTTTCATGGTGAAGATTAAAATTTGACGCACCCAATAGATGTTAATCGATTATATATATTTAATTTGAGCTAATTTTTTAATCATGAGAATATCCTGGAATGGCCGCTCTCAACATTTGCTGTCGCCTTATCCTTTTTTTAAGTGATACATTACAAAATACAGCGTGAATTGGCATATAAACTGTATTTCTTATGAATCATTCAAACTGAAGCAAACATATGGTTGTAAAAATGTATACACAGATTAGATTACGTGATGTATCTGCAATTCGGAAAATCCTAATACCATTTCGTACAGTGGAAATTGAAAATGCTTTCATTAACCACTTCTATCGAAATCTCCTCTTTTTAAAAAAAACGTTAATATGGCTAGACAAACAAACTTGTAATGTAGACTACATCTTACCACGGACTAATTACGGACATCGGACGGACGATTTATTCATGACGCACCTGGTCAACATTTTTAGTGTATCAAGTTCCATATATACTAGAATATCATTATCAGAGCCGTACTAGAAAAAAAACAGCAACCCTTCTTTCAATTTCTTTTTTTCAGCTTCGGTAACATTGTTTCTTGTCAAAACAAAGTCAACAGTTTTGCGTATTCATTAAACATAGAAAAATAGGAAATTTTCAGTCGGTAACGGGACGCTACCTCTCCATAAAAACTATGATGTTGTTAGTAAATTCAATGGTGATGGCTTCGGTATATTAGCGAACAATATTCCTATACATCAAACATAATTGTATCTATAATTTTTTTCAGGTTTTCTGCCACTCGGATGTGTTTATCGATGCATTAAAAATTGGGCCATGCTTGTGCTGACCTTCAGTGCTCCGGAACCTGCTGCTGCTTATCACAAGGGCATTCGACTCCTCAACAGCACCGTAAGTATAAAAAATAGGGCGTATAGAAAAGATTTAACTGACTCTAATATTCTAGTTGTGCTCAAGGCGAATGATTATGAACATGATGAACAATCCTTTATTTGATACGATTCGGTTGGATCACACCGGTTGGATGTTCCTTGTGCCGAATCGTGTGCAGCACGAGGCCAATGACTTCCTCGGCTGTATGGTGCAGACTGCTCGAGGCATGCGGTTAGAGATCCGACAATGTGAAATCGTCACTATCCCAGATGATACTGTTTCACACACCGTGTACAGCATCATCTATGACACGTTCGGTCTAAAGATCAATCACTTGAAGATGTTGACTTACAAGCAGTGCAATCTGTGTAACAACTGGCCCGCGGAACGACCGAAACTTCTAAATTAATTATGAGTGTTTGTGAAATAAATTTAGCATTTGCATATGCTAAAATAGTTTTTTATATATATTTGGATACTGTTTATTACATTTTCAAGGCACGTTATTCAATTTGTTCACCTTAGGCCCATGTATTTTTTGAATATTCTTATTATCTGTGGTACTCCAAACACAAATTTTGTTAATGTTCTTCAAAATATTCTTGAAATAACTTGTTTGATTTAACTACTGTTATTTTTTGAATTCGGAATCATCTGTATCGAGTAAGTGTGCACTCATGTCGTTTGAAGAAATACTTTCATTTATATTAATTTCATTTTGAACTTGAGATAGACTATCGGCAACGGCGTTTTGTTTTCCGGGACAGTAATTCGTAATCGAATTCGCTTAGCGAAAGACGCCAATAAACTAGTATATTGCAGGTTTGTGGTCTGTGTACAACATGATTTTTCGTCCATAAAGATACGGTCGAAAATACATACTTGCAAGCCCATACGACTGCTAACAATTGTTTTTCGATTGCAGGGTACTTATCCTCTGACTTATTCAGTGTTCTAGAAGCGATAGCTATTGGGTTAGATTTGTTAGAGGTTTTGCTATCTTGGCAAAATTTCGAATAAATTTCCGATAGCAACCTATAGTTCCTATGAAGCCCCGGAGTTGATGGTGCATTTTAAGACCGAAGGGCATTCGCATAAACTCATAGTGTTCGTTTTCAACAATGAATGCTGTTTTGGGATGTCTGCCTTCTCTACTTTCACTGGTGGAAGCCAGAAGCAAGATCTAAACATGACGACTTAGCTTATCGAGCATGTCCGGTAGTGGAACATCATTGCTAAACTTCCAGCAATACAAACATCATCATCATCATCGACAGCAGTGATATGTGTCACCTTCACCATCGTTTACCATCGGGTTCCGTTAACAATAACAACAGGATAATAATGATGCGATATTTAAGAATTGGTTTATTTTTTGTAAAAAAAAGAGTTACGATCAGACTGTTTTCCGTCTGTAGAAAGCGGAAATACAAGATGATTTCTTTGAGATTATTTTGGTTTACGTTTAATGGAATGTAAATGAAAGAATTTTGTAATCAATCAAACTATTTGTTCTTCTTATTTTGCATTTCTGATTTCTGCATTTTGATTTGTATTCCATGATTGTCATATTCCGGGATGAATCGTGAGAACTTCAATGATGATTTCGGAACATCTTTATCAGCTCCATCGCTTCACGGGAAATCTGTAGTCGGAAGTCATTTTCTGGGCTCTCGGGAATGTAACGCAAGTGACTGAAGAAGTGTCATCATTATGCTTCGTCGAATTGAATTTAAGGTCCAACCAGGGCAATACCTTGATACCAAAGCTGTTATTCGTTATCTGCAGTCAACGGATGGTAAACGCTCCAACGGAGCACCTCTCTCGTTCATAACAACTTTTATGGACAGTTTGTTCTCGATACAATATAAAACACTGCGATGTCATCCTTATGAGTCTTCAGCAAAGAATAGATCTCCGACGGCAATTGGCTGATGTGCATTATCATATTCGACAGGTGTTTTTCTCTTGTTCTGCCCATCCTTTCTCCTACTCTTGATTGTAGTGATAAATGCAATACGGTATGATGTTAAGACGATTCAATCAGATTACTCTGCAATCAATTAATCAGGTTCGGCTGCAGGTTTGTGTACTTCTCTTCGTACAACTTATCATCTGATATGCGGTTGAAACCCAGGACGCTAATTAAAGTTTTGAAATGGGTTTAAGATTATTCATGGAATTTATTAACCGGCAGCCCGCCACTTGGGTATGCAGTGCGATGATTCAGCCGAAGGTGGATCTTTTTTAATGGAACGATCATACCGGGATTGCACCTGAAAAAAGAATATACGATTAATAAACAGACAATGTAAACACATGAAGAATCTTACGACTATTATGCAATCTGTGAACGCACACTCGGTTACTGACCAAGATAGAAAGGACGCCCGCCTAAGTACTAAGTGTTGACACTCTTAGTCGGGCCGTCATAGCTTCCCGTCCTGTTAGAAACATTGCATTGGAATTTGGAATGAGCAGCACTCGGAATGTGCAGCACCGGCATCTGGATCCCAAATCAATAATATTTACAAACCAATATTTGTAAATAAAATCAGCTGATATAATAACTGACATGTACACTAAAATACGCCTACGCAATATCGAAAATAATCTAGTACACACGGCACTTTGACAGTACTAGAAGCCGGTTCTCTAGTACGATAGTGATCCATAATTTATTTAATGTTTCTTCGGCACAACTACGTCCTTCCCTTTTGGGTCCATGATCTTACGTTATGGGAAGAATGTCAAATTTAAAATTTAAAAATAGCGGTCGTCACCAAAAATTGAACCTCGATAGATTTTCGAGGTGATTACATCATTTGCTTTAACTTCAGCCTGTAAATTACCTGAATTCTCTAGGGACGTGTCTTAAATTTTCTTAGAACTATTCCTAAGCTACCTCGAAGTTTGCCTTAAATTATAAAATTCATAACACTAGGTGGGGTGAAAAGTAACCTCCTTGGAAATGAAAAAATGTGTTTTTTATGTTTTTATGTTATACATCGTCTTAATCGCGTCCGAAAAGTAATTTTCCGGAAAGTCTACAAAATACTCCTCCGCGGCGCCGATGATTTCCTCACGTGAGGTGAATTTTTATTGATGAGTTATCTTTTGGTTGTCCATGAAGAGCATGCCGTGACAATCCCAGAAAACTGACGCCATAATCTTTCCGCTCCATTGCGCCTACCTAGACCGCTTCCGGAGCAGTCGGGCCGGCTTCAGTCCATTGCCGGGCACACATTCTGTTCGCTGGTATGTAATAGTGGATTCAGGTTTCATCAACATCTAAGCCAATCGACGCCAAAAGTCCTTCCGATTCCGCATCAGCAAGTCTAAACACTGTTTTGCAGTGCTCTGGCGTTCTTGTTTTTGGTCAAGAGTGAGCATACACGGCAACAGCGGCAGGACAACTTTTTCGAATGCAGAATCTCGCCCAAAATATGGCGTGTGCGCTCAATACTAATCTTTGTGGCATCTGCTAGCTCAAGCAACTTCATTTTCCGGTCAGCCAACATCATTTCATGGAAATTTTTGACATTGTCTTCTGTAACCGAATCGGAGGGCCGGCCGCTGCGGACTTGATGGGTAGTGGAGTTGCGGCCACCACGCTTCTCTCGAAACCAATATTTAACTGAGTAATCTGACGGAGCATTTGCCCTATATAATCCAACTTTTCTTTGTTTCCTTCGCCGTTTTGCTTCTCAAAAAATAATGTTTTATGAGAGACCGAAAATCTTTCTTATCCATATTCAACATGATGCCACAGAGAACAGACATCCAGGCTCGAACCTTTTTACCCCAATTTACTGTGTAAATATTTAAAAGCAAACCGTTGGAAAAACAACGCCGCCTAGTCTAGGTTTCACCAAACTAGAATTGACAGCCTATCAAATCTCAAGGCGGGCAAGAGGCGCCATCAACATACGATTCACCAAAACTAACGGAAACGAGCTATAATTTTAAAATGGCAGTTACAAAAATTTACACACGGAGGACACTCCAGCTTGGATGTCTGTTCTCTGTGATGATGCCAAACACGCTGTCAAAACAAAACGAAGGGCAGTATCGCACTGAAATTTAACGTGTATGCCTAAATATGAACGGACTACGAGGCGCTATAACCTTTTTGCAGTGGCATCGAATTTTTGGGGCCAAGAAAATTACTTTTCACCCTACCTAGTAACTTGTCCTTTGAACTGACATTCCTCGAAACATGCCCTAAGTTGCACAATTTTCCATTAACATCCTCAGAAACCATCGAGTTTGCTTATAATTCCTTCGTTGTTTTTTACTCAAGAATTTATCTTTATTATAGAATAGAGGAACGAATCCCAATTTCCTTGGAATTTGCCCTAAATATTCTCAAAATCCCCAAAAATTCCTCCACATTGTTCGAAGCTTTTGTTAGTGAGTTGTTTCAATGGCTTTACCAAAAAAAAAAAGGAAACGAAATAGTGAAAAATGAGCTTGTCCGTAATTTCTAAAACTTAAACAATGTTTCCAAACCTTCGCAAAAGGTTTCCAACCTTCGCAACAGGTTTCCAACGTTCCTTTGTCTTCCTCCAAACATATTGTGCACACTGAAATGAAACTGATAAATGAGTTTAATAAACGCTAAAAATAAGTTGAAAGCAATGACTTATATCGAGAACAAGTGTATTTAGATAAATTACAATAAAAAAAGAGACTTTATAGCGGCTGGCTAGAAAATACGGACCAAGTAACTGAAACGTGGCTCACTAGCAGGCTCTGCATTGCTTTCGCTAAAGCTGCTACCACCTTGACGTTCAACGAAAGAATGCACTCGTGCACATAACACCGCTGGTTTTATACACAGGACTGAAGCGAATATTCGCGGCGGAAGTTGTCGTGTTTTGTCGTTAATTTGATTCGGGAGAAAAATCTTCCGTGTTGTATTTAGCGCAGTGGTTATCGCAACGACAGTATTTTTTCGTTGTTTATCAACCAGGTACTATTATGTTTTTTTATCTAAATTACTGATACAAGTAGTAGAAGAAATATTGTACCTTACCAATCCATTGTGAACCGAGCTTAAAATATTAAAAACGTCGCTAGCGCCACACCAAAAGTGCAGGCTTCAAAACCTAATGCTCTCTGCAGTCCTCTGGTTTTATACGCACCGGCGCCTTGTAAACAGGGTTTCCACATTATTTTTCGTTCCCATCTTTTTTTTTGTCGAAATTTTTTTTATCTGTGTTTAGCTGCAAAAATCTTGGTTAAAATCTTAACTTCACATTTTGTGCTCTGAAAGGAAAACAGGTCAGTATACAACCCAAGTAGCACATCACGATCATAATTAGTTGTAGCAACTTGATTATGACTAACAAAGGCACATTTATGTATTCTCAACTTAATGGCAACATGTGTGCTACTAGGGAAGGGATGTTTGTTTTGGTTTTTCTTTTTTAATTCCTTGTCGGGTATTTTCATCACTGCGACCATTTTTTAGATCAATTGTGATATACCGCCTTTTTTTAGCTCTGTCCTGGTGACGTACCACTATTGTTAGGAGTGGTCGTCAACGCTGGACTTAGAGTATTATCCCAGCTCGCCATTACACTTCGAATGAATTGCACTACTGTACTGGGATTTGATCTTTAAATATCAAGGGGTTCTATTGGCGCTATTTCGAAGAACTGATTGCTTTTAATGAAAATTGCCGGACAGCAGAGATGGCATTTCGCACTAATGTTGCGCCGGTGCGTGAGATTTGTACCTTCACAGAGGAAACAACCATAACTCACCTCAGATAAAGCAAAGTGCTCTTTTATTCGGTGACAAATAGACAGAGTGGAAGTGTGCGCCTGTGATGGGATTACCAGGAGTGAGTGAACCACACTCTCTTTTAAACGATCGCGCTCACGTGCTCTCATCTGTATTCGCCCACGTGCCCTCGCCTGCGATCACTGCCGCGTACGCTGGGGTGAAGACGCACCAGTGCTCTTTCTGTGATTCGCTGGTGCGATTGAAAGTTAAAACATCGTCGGAGTTGCACAAAATGTTCGAAAAAACGAAGCGCTAAAAAACATTATTCTTTCTTTCTTAGTTATGTAGCGTCAAAGCGAATTTGCAAACACTGCTGTATATTAGCAGAAAAGCCCACGCCAATGAGCTCACTGGGGCGCACGCGTCAGGGAATTTAACTTCATTCGCTTCTGTGAATTTGAGAGCTCTTCTTCTCACTCTAGAGCGATCCAGTGTAGTGTGAATAAAAACCATTTTTCTCCACTCACATGCGCTACCCGCATGCAAACACGGGGGTGAATATAAACAAGAGAGAAGAGCTCTCGTTGAGGTAGGAAGAGTGTGTGGAAAATTTTCAATCTCTCTCTACCACACTGAGGATATGGACATCACTGCCGGACAGTGGCATAACAAATGTTCCGAGTCTTCTTTTCACATACTACAAAAGCGACATGAGTCATCTTGAAGTTTTCCAATCACCTTCAAGTGATAGCAATGTTCGGACAATGGCCTGTTAAAAGACCAGTATATATGCTTAGATCTTTTTTAGAAAGTTCAAGTATTTTCAAGTCATAGAAATATTTGGAGTAATGAACCGCTTTGATTGCCTAGCTGTGAAAGTGTTGTTCCAGTTTTCATTCACTTTCGAAGATTCCCAGCCTTTTAGCTCCATTCTAAGAGAAGAAGCAGATAAACTACAAAAGGGCTCAGGTCCTTCGAACTGAAGAGACGATCCGAGTCTTGCTAGTGTATCGGCTCGTTCATTTCCACCAATTCCGCAATGACCAGGAACCCAGTATAGATTGACTTGATTACGACAAGACAATTTTTGAAGTGATTGAACACATTCCCAAACATGCTTAGATGTGCTTATTAAGATTGTATTGTATTGACTTATTAAGATTGTAAGGAGTGTATCGAATATAAGCTATCCACATACATTTGCGTTGTACGCATGTATTTGTGATGGTTTTTTATGCTCTGAACACTGCATGCTGTGCGTTTGACTGTCAGCTTTCTTTTGTTTACTTGTTTGTGCGGTTCAAATTCTGCGTTTTCAAAATGTCGCGTATTGAAAAGGGAGTGAAAATTAAGGTTCCTGACGCATGGCTAAGTGACAAGGCTATTACTATGCGAAAATTGGCGAAGCGGTTTGGAATTCATCATGCGAGTGTTAAAACCATTATTAATAAGTTTGGGGAACACTATTCTTTGGATGAGCTACCAGGAAGAGGCAGAAAACCCGGTTCTTCCAACCCGAAACTGGAGCAGAAAGTGGTATCTCTAATCATGAAGAATAAATCAATGTCAATACGTGATTTGGCTAAAAAAGCAGGAACGAGTGTCGGAATGATCCAGCGTATCAAGAGGCGAAACCACCTGAAGACCTACAAGAAGCAGAAAATCTCGAAAAAAAAAGTGCAGAACAGAAGAAGCGAGCAGCAACAAGGGCCCGGAAATTGTATTCGCGTCTTTTGCAGCGTCCGGATGCATGCGTTTTGATGGACGATGTGACCTATGTAAAGGAGGACTCAAAAACCCTTCCAGGTCCACAATACTTTACTGCCGTCGTTGGGGAGGATGTGAGCGATGCGGACAGGTCGATTCAAGTGGAGAAATTCGGTCGAAAGGTACTGGTAGGGCAAGCAATATGTTCCTGTGGTTTGAAGTCAACCATTTTTTACACTACCGGAACTATAAATGCGGAAATCTATCGATCTGAGTGTCTCCAGAAAAGATTGTTGCCTTTATATAAGAAGCATAGTACACCTCCACTGTTTTGGCCGGATTTAGCGTCGGCTCACTATGCCAAAACCACTCTCAATTGGCTTGCGGAAAAGGGTATAGATTTCGTTGTGAAAAATATCAATCCACCAAATTGCCCTCAGCTTCGACCCATCAAACGTTACTGGGCAATCGTGAAGAGGGTCTTCAAGAAGACTGATAAGGCAGCTGGGAACATGCAGGAGTTCAAAAAAATTTGTCCGAAACTTGATGAAGAGCATTCGATCCAAAGTTCGAAAATTCGTGAAGGAATAACTTAAATTTCATCCGGTCTTCATTATGTTCAAGTATAACCTCGTACAATGAAGGATCAATTTTTTGTATGAATAAAATATCGGTTTTCAACATAATTTGAAAGAAAGTTTGTGGATAGCTTAATTTCGATACACTCCTTTTTGCGAGAAAATTCACTTCACTTCTTCAAAACAATGCGAAATTAAAAAGTTCGCAATGAACTTTCCTATCAAGCGAAAACCCAGCTTCCTATCCGCTCGTTTGAAATACAGACGTTTCCTTCAAGTTTCGAAGTCTTCTGATTCTTCCACCCCGTTGTCCTCAGCTCACGAAAATAATTTTTGGTGGCCTGTTCCTCACCGCTCTCAAAGAATTTTGGATATTGTTCAACAATCGAGTTGAACTCCTTCAAAGGGCGCAGCTTCTTGGGGTCAATGCTCGCTGCAGTAATCAGAACTGGATCGTTCAGATCAAAGCGCTGGGTGATCTGTTCAGTCAAATCGGCAGATCGAGTTAAAAGCCTCCAACGAGAGTTCCGGATCTAAGCATTTCTCCTGCAGCTACACTGATGAATATTTGCATCTTATTACGAAGATGTTTCTCGACATCTGAAACCCCTAAATCAGTTGGTTAAGGCACCATCAGCGAAACTACAGCTGAATGCAGAATTGCATGTTCTTGAATTCCGTAGCGTTTGACTAAGAAGTGTATCGAAAAGTAGTTATAAACATTCGATGCGTTATTACGCATAAACTACTGTATATATTTTTAGCGTGTAAGCGCCATTTGCTTTGTTTACATGTCAAAAATGATTATTCGGTTCATTCATTTCGTTGATAAAGTTGTATTCAAAATGTCGCGAATTGAATTTGAGACTAAAAGAAAATTCTGCACACTTGGTGCACCGAAAAGGTGTTACTACAACCAGATTGCGAAAAGAGTAAATGTTCACCTGGCAAGTGTAAAACGCATCATCGAAAAGTTTGGTAAGGAGTGCTCCCTCAAGGATTTACCAAGAAGTGGCCGGAAACCCGGCTCCAGCAACCCCGATTTGGACCAAAAAGTTGTGGATTATATTCAACGGAACAAATCTGCCTCTACTCGCGATCTAGCCAAGAAGTTCAGGACCAGCATCGGAATGATTCAACGAATCAAGCGCAGGAATGACTTGAAGACGTACAAAAAGCAGAAAGTGCCCAAACAAACTCCGGAACAAAAGTCTCGTGCCAAAACCAGGGCTCGAAAGCTGTACAGCTGCATTTTGGACAATGTCGACCAGTGCATTTTGATGGATGACGAAACATACGTTAAAGAAGATTCAAGAACGCTACCGGGGCCGCAGTTTTATACTAAATCTGTTGGAGAACGTGTGCCAACCGCAGATACGACTGTTGCGATGGAGAAATTCGGTCAGAAGGTGCTCATTTGGCAAGCTATTTGCACATGTGGCTTGCGTTCTTCAATGATTTTTCAGTTTCAATTAATGCTGAGACTCCGCATCGTTCGATTTTTTGCCGAGTTATCAGTTAAATATGAAAATGCCGAGTGAGTTCGGCTAAATGTTAAACCGAGCCCGTGAATAAGTTTTAAGTGTAAATGTCTTCCGTTGCTGGCTTTTCTTTTTTATAAATTTTCGATTCTTACCGTTTTCATGTTTTTTTGTGTTTACATAGCCAAAATCCCTTATCGTGCTGCATTATAACAAACGTTTTGCTACGCATATCAATGCATGCGTACAACTAGTTGTCGTTAACATCAAGCGGCACACACCCTATCTTTAGGAAAATGTTTAATCTTGCTACAGTGGCGATTGCTCGACGATGCGATTTCGACGGGAAATTTACTTCGCATAAACCAGTTATCAGTTACATCTCAGTATCTGAATCATGCTCTTATTGTTTTTTAATCACGGATTCTCCGCACGGTTTATCCGAAAATCCTAAAAAGTTTGTTCGAAAATCCCAAATTTCGCCCCATTCAAATACGGGAGAACCCGATACAAAAATACGTCTGATAGTCTGAAAAACACCCTTGCAGCCTTGATAAGCTTTCTACTGTAAGTATAAAAGTAACTATCACACTGCAGAACTGTAGTACACCTCATTCAAACGCCATCATGCAGTTCTCAATTGTTCTTCTGCTTGCTCTGGGTGCCATGGCCTCCGCCGTCGAGATCGACTGGTCCACGGTTTACCCAATCGAATATTTTGATCACTACTGGAACCGACTACCGGCAGAACTGCAAACTTTTCGAAATTCTGTCCCAAGTGCAAGAATAACCAACGGATACGAAGCGATTCCCGGTCAGTTCCCCTATCAGGTCGCTTTGTTGGCGGATTTCAATATGGGCACCGGCCTGTGTGGTGCCACGATTCTATCCAACGACTATATTCTGACTGCAGCCCATTGTGTCCAGGGCGCACATGGTGGAAGAGCTTTAGTAGGGGTACATAACCGCTCGATTGAAGAACCATCTCAACAACTTATCCCATTCACAATGGAAGATGTCCACATCCATCCTGGGTACACATTGGTGAACGTCAGAAATGACATTGCTACGGTTCGCCTGACTAATTCGATCGCATTCAACGACCGTGTTCAGCCAATCCGGCTACCAAACCGCTCGGATGATCGGACTTTCTCCGGTAAGACGGGAACCGTTTCTGGATTCGGACGTACGAGTGATGCCAGTTCTATTCTCTCCGACGTTCTTCGGTACGTCTACAATCCGATCCTCACCAATGCGGACTGCTTGGATCTGTGGAGCAACATACCTGATTGGATTGAGCCGCAAAATGTGTGTCTATCGGCTTTGGGAGGAAGATCGGCTTGCAATAGCGATTCTGGTGGCCCTCTTACAGTCCAGGACAACGGAGAGAGCCTTCAGGTTGGAATTGTATCATTCGGACCATCGAGTGGATGTGCAGTAGGAATACCGGCGGTTTTCGCCCGTGTGACGTACTACTTGGACTGGATCCAGGGGAATTCGGATGTTGTTTTGGAGTAAATGGAAGGCTGCGAGGATAGATTAAAATGAACGTTATGTAATGGAAGCTGACGGCTACGATTAATCGGTTATATCCCCCTAGCTTAAGTTTGAAGATGAAAGCTTGGCTGATTTGATTGAGGCTTTGTAAATATATGAATTTATTAAAAAAAATGCAAAGGTAGTTTTTAATTCTTTTATTTGTAAAATATATAAAACTATAAACAGCTTATCAGACTGCACCGAGCTGCTGGATATGTTGTGTGTTACTTCCGACTGATGCTCGTAACATCAGATGGGCTAGTTTATCGAAATATGCAACATCAATAAATATCATCGAAATTTATGTCCTCTCCGGACGATCGGTGGCTCGCGTTCAGCACAAGCATCTCAGGGTTGTCCTGGATAGCGGATTAATATTCAGATTTTACTCCAACGACATTATCGTCAGAGCTAATCATCAGCTGGGCTCTAAAATTCCTACGAATTCCGTGACCAGCAATACTTCTGATCATTGCACGCGATCCTACAAACGTGTCACCATCCGAAGAGCGTTGCCGTTTGCTAAATATCGAACCACTTGATTTCATACGGGCGGCCGCACAAGCTATATTTGCTGGAAAGCTTCCTCACAGGTCACGGTTAAACATGAACGCTCCTGAAAAACCACTTCATCAACTTCGTTTACTTCTGATGCTAGAACCTCACAATAGTATCTCTGGACTACACGAGCCATTCTAATCAATCAACCCCCTTTAACTAGTTCTTTGAAACATCGAATTATCTGCACGTCCCAGGTAACCAATAAGCAGTTCCAAAGCGTCTCTACGGCAGCCTATCAAGCAATTAAGTCTCCCTCAATGCAACGTAAATGCCGCTTTTGGCCCAATATGCGGCTGCTTTACTGCAATGCTATGATAATGCTTCATAAATAATATTTTGCATTCGAAATGCTTATTACAGGCTACAAGCATTAAAATAGCATTTGAAATCCAACTTTATACCAGATAGCATTCTCAATGCTGATATAATGCCAATATAATACTTGTAGCATCTGAAATACAGATTTAGGTTGATTTACTGCATATGCTAATGCTTATTGGTTACCTGAAATGTTTCGTCATCAACTACTAGACTCTTTCCGTACCGTTGGCCGTAACTAATTAGTTTAAGTTTCATTCATTTAGCTGTTTAGTCGGTTGAATTATTTAATTCAATGATTAAAAAAAATAAAAAACAATGCATTACTGAGATCAATGATATTTCAACAAATATGCAACGACTTTCACAATCATAATTTGTTTCCAATAGTCCAGGAAAATATTTGGCGAACCAAACGATTATACTTGAAAAAATTGCAACACTTTCTTTTGGATATAACTTTTTATTGCATGGGTAAAAATTGATGAAACTTTAGTTAAAACTAGTTTAGAGTGTAATGCACAAAATTTCATCACAATCTGTCAAGTGGTTATCGAGATGGCTTAACAGCAAGAAGTGCTTCGACAAAAATATATGGGCATAAGAAAGAAAATCCGGTCCAGTCCCACAGGTGGACTGCAAAACAGTAGGGATTCGAGAATTCGAGCGTGTCCCATGTGCTGAAATCATTGTAACTGTGGTAAAATCGTTCTAGGAGACCCAGACGACTCCGCGGCGAGCTGGCAGTGGAATTACAGCGAAGACTACTCAAGCGCAATCCGAACCATACGATTTGGGACGAGGCAGACAAACAGACGTATCACAAAGATCAAATTACCAGACAATACATCGTCATAAATTTAAATTTCGATACGTTAAAACACTAGCGCTATCTGACGGCCGCTCTGCCAATTTCAACCATGTTTGATTGTCTTGCCTGTCGCAGCAGGTGCCAACGAACGCGCTAATGAAACACACGCACACTACTTCAGACTCGCTTGACTGCCAATCGTTTGTTTTGACTGGCAAGCGAAGCAAGTTCGTAGAAAATTGAAAATTACCGGAATTTCGTACCTTTCTAAACTAATCTAAAGAAGCATTTTCCGCAGTTTTTACCTTCCTGATTAGAGCGTTTGCGTCCCACGTTTTGACGAATCAAAAATAAACAAACATTTCCAAACACACTCACACTTGCAAACGATGCTAGTGCAAGGAAATCACTCAGCAGGAAAATGTCATAATAGAGTATTATAGGGGTATGTGGATTATAACATGGTTCGATAATGAATATAATAATACACCGGCATTTAATTTATTTTTTAATTTTGACAAGCGAAACTATCAAAAAAACAATTTCAAAGTATTATAAAAATTAATGATTGCAAGACAACACCACCCTATTTCTCCATGAAAAACGCTACAAAAAAACAGACTACCTAAACCAACGAACCAACCATTGATTTCTAGCATACAAAAATTGACATATATGTCATAATGGAAGCCCCTGTAACAGAAAATTAAGTGCTGTCACTTTGCATAAATGTCACTTTGTAAAACTGCATGTCGGTTTGTAAAAATAAAAATGATTAAATATTTCTTGTTTAAAAATCGAGGAAAAACAGTTGAGATTCATAAAAAATATTGTCCCCCTATTGTCGATGCGAGCGTTGCGAGTGGTGGCTTGGCCAACTATTTGTGTTTAAATTAATATTTCTTTTAGGTGGACGATGGGTATCAATTAAAGTGTAAGTTGTTGTTTGTCTTTGGTTACATGTTCACAAGATGCAAAAAGCTTCAAACTGGAATGAAAAGCAAAACATCACTAAATCATCAACAATCACACTTATTATTGGCTATCGGAAGTCGAGATCATTGTTGAAGATTATGTAACACTATGATGCATTGTTTGACTCGTATCATCATTCATACTGGGTATTTGGAATACACCTTAAAGGTGAAACTAGAGGGAGTCCTTTTTCCATATGATTTATTGCGGAGATTCAACCTCCTTAGACCCCAACGCGAGAATTATTCGCGTGAAATTTTTTCCCGTGTCACACACACATACGCAACAAAGCAGTTTGACGTTTC
Organism: Aedes japonicus; assembly: GCA_034211315.2. Classification (NCBI taxonomy): domain Eukaryota; kingdom Metazoa; phylum Arthropoda; class Insecta; order Diptera; family Culicidae; genus Aedes; species Aedes japonicus. The sequence goes on along the minus strand of JASCZW010006358.1, from coordinate 4,657 downwards.
ATTTTTTTTTCTCATCGCCAGCCAGCACCGAAGGCACTTTGTGTAAACAAAAACAATAGAACTTGCTTGGAGCATCCAAAATCGATTGAAAATCCATCGTTTTAACCGAAATTTCTTTATTTGTTATCGTGTTTTGCTGTATTCAAAGTGTAAATACAGATTTTTAATGTAGCTATGGCATTGTTTGTTTTACCTGCTGCGTTTTCTTTAGGATAATGGCCTCCAAGAAACAACGCCTGCAACGCCAGGAAACAGCCGCATCCGACCCGCTTCCCAAAGATGATGTTTTGTTCCTGAATGAAGAATATTTGGAGCAACAGGAAGAAACATACAGCGATCCCCTGGATCATGCCATTGATTATGATCCAGAACTATCGAACCTACAAACTTCGAATGTTGAAAAGAAAGCGCAGCACCTTGATGGTTTTTCCCAAGATAAGTTGCCGGCTGGCCTTTACGGATGCTGGTTGTTGGTAGCCGTTCGCAACTTTAAGGGACATACCTCAGGAAAGGAGGTAGGTAGATGGGGAGTTTCCGGCGATTCCGTTCCCGCGTTTATCAGGAGTTGCTGGAAGCTGTCGGAAAAATGTCTGAAGCGGGAAGTTGTGTTTACATGAAAGTGGTGTGGCAAAACCATCCTGGAATGGAAAGGAATCACCGGAGGAAGACGGTTTTGTGAGGTTTGCTCTTTTCAACGATAAGGTTCGAGTTAATGTTGGATAAACAATAACAATCCGATAGCATCTGTTAATGACAAGTGAACTTTGAATGTATTACTGTGCACGCAAGAAATTTTTGTCCCGAATAAAGTTGCGTCGGAATCTAAAAATCGTTGAGGCGGGCAATATAGGTTAGGTTAATTATCACTTCAAGATTTTTGAGTCATAAAATCACAACCAAAACAAAACAAACAACGCTCAAATTGCTAACCAATGGATGCTCCAGTGGAGAAAACGATTCTTGAAAATTTCCCTGAAGTCCTAATAGTATTTGAGGTTTGTGCTCTGGAAACTGCGAAGTGATAGGGACTTGATCTCGTATGTCCTTAAGGACCTACTAATTCAGCATCGTACCATCACGTCACCCAAATGCCGTTGTATTTTTGACATATGACTACGTCTTTGCACAATTTTAAAAAATCGCATTGCGACCGTCACGAAAAGTGGTCAGGTTTTAAGCGTTAATATCTCAGTCATTTCTAGAAAGATTTTCAAAACTTTTTGCACCAATCGAATGGAAATATTTCTACTCATCAAATTCAATAGCGATCAATGTTACGCCTTATGTTTAAAAGTATATTCTAGTAACCCCTTCAGCCCTAAGGGGTCATATTTGACTTCAAATGGAACATTCTTGTATAAAATCACAGACTGCGTAAAAGTGAACACTGTCTTTGGCAAATTTGTTCTAAACAAATTCTTCTGTCTAGTAAAATAAACTAAACATATGAGTTTAAAGCCAAATTGACGACCTAGAACATCCTGAATATAAACAAGTTCAGGAAGAAAAAATAAATGCCTTATTAATAGTATAAAGCATTATTTTAGAATATGGTTCGTGTTAATAAATTTTTGGTGATACACGTTAAATATTTTTATTTCTTTTGGAATGTCCTAGGTTATCTAAAATGCACTTGAGTTCAGAACTTCAGATCTACAGTTGTAACAGTAGCTCTTAGGGCTTTTTGAGATTATGATATGCTTTTGAATTATCTAATCATTATGAATGAATCTTTGGAAGAGCAACAGTCATTATTCGATAATTTTGTGATGTTCTAGATCATCAAAATTGTCCTTGAGTTCAGAACATAAGATCTAATGTAGTATCTATATAAGATCTAATGTAGTATCTATATAAGATCTACAGTTGTAACAGTAGGTTTTTGGAGTTTGCAAAGAAGCAATATGTATTTAACAATATTCATTGAATAGTGTAGAAGGTCAACAAACATAATGCGTCAATCTTGGGATAGTCTAGGTCATCCAAACTGTCCTTAGGTTCAAAACATAAGATCTACAGTTGTAACAGTAGCTTATTGCGCTATATAAGGTGACTATATGTACTGAAACATATTCAATTAATCTTTTGGAAGGTCAATAGTCAATATTTTATAATTTTCTGATACTCTAGGTCATTCAAAGTGTCCTAGCGTTCAGAACATAAAATTTACAGTTATAACAGTAATTTTTTGGCAAAATTAAGTAAAAATTTATATTCAGACAAATTCAATTATTATTTTAAAGGTCAACAAACATTATAAAGCAATATGACATGGTCTGGCTCTTCCAAACTATTCTTGAGATTAGAACATAGTACCTAAAGTTGCAACAAAAGCTTTCTGGGCTATGCAAATCTATACACAGCGTAGCTGAAACATATTCATTGAATATCATGAAAGACCAACAGACATTATGAAATAATATTCTAGGTTATCCAAACTATCCTGGAATTCAAAACTGAAACTAACCGTAGCTTTCTAGACCAAGCAGAGTAACAATATGTATTTGACTAACTTAAGTTAGTTTTGAGGAAGGTTAACAGATATAATGAGATATTTTGGGATGTTACAAGTCACCAAAACTGCCCTTGAGTTCAGAAGTTAGGATCTTAAGCCGTAACATCCCTTTATAACCTATGAAAGGTGAAGATAGGCATACAAACACACTCAGTAAACCTACTGTAAGGCCACCAATCATTATCAGATAGGATTATCTTGTTAGTTTTAGGTCATGTACAACCTAAGGTCTACAATTGTAACAGTAGCTTTATGGGCTATACAAAGTTAAATTAGTTTGTTTGGCATGAATACCCCAAGATTATCTCATAATGTCTGTTAGTCTTCCAAGACATTCATTGAATATATTTGAATATATATCGTAACATTGTGAAGCGGATAAATCTACTGCTACAACAGTAGATTTTAAGCTCTGAACTCGAGACCAGTTTGGACGAATCCCACCTTTTTCAATCACTTCTATGTAATTGAGCACCAATTTCATCAGAACACACCAAATTTCTTGTATAATTACGCTTGGAAAATTTTAGGCTTACCCATACCTCTCACGCCAAAGTCACGAGTTCAAATCTCACCCGGGGTATGAGTGACTACGACGGGAGATGAACCTGCCCAGGGCTGAAAATCTCGATAATAGAGAAATAAAAAAATTGGCTTGAAAGGGTTAATATAAAATATATCGCATTGTAAAATCATTGTAAAATATGGCTTACATTTAGTTTACATTAATTGTTATGTTATATATTCTCCGTGCGAGGAGTAACGATTATGATGTAGAAGGAGATGTTCGCTCATCACATTGTTGTTCACTCTTGGTGCCTCATGGTGATGAGCGAACATCTCCTTCTACATTACATTTAGTTCTGTAGTCCTACGTCAATCGTTTCGTACAATCCAATGGGGCTGTTCTACCTTGTAGTTTTTTAAATAAATTTTCGATTCCTACCGTGTGTACATAGACAAAGTTCCATCCCTTATCGTGCTGCATAATAATAAACGTTTTGCTAAGCATATCAATGCAAGCGAATTATAAGTTGTCGTTTACATCAAGCGGTACAAACCCTATCTTTAGGAAAATATTTAATCTTGCTACAGTGACGATTGCTCGACGAGGCGATTTCTGACGGAAAATTTACTCCGCATAACCCAGTTATCAGTTACAACTCATTATCTGAATCATGTTCTTATTGCTTTTAATCTCGGATTCTCCCCATGGTTTATCCGAAAATCCTAAAAAGTCGGAAGAACCCGACCCGACCCGAGTCAAACGGAAGAACTTGATACATAAATACGTCTGATAGACAGAAACACACCTTGCAGCCTTGATAAGCTTTCTACCGTAAGTATAAAAGTAACTATCACATTGCAGAACTGTAGTACAACTCATTCAAGCGCCATCATGCAGTTCTCTATCGTTCTTCTGCTTGCTCTGGGTGCCACGTGGTCTCCGCCATCGAGATCGACTGGTCCACGGTTTACCCAATCGAATATTTTGATCACTACTGGAACCGACCTACCGGCAGAACTGCAAACTTTCGGAAATTCTGTCCCAAGTGCACAGAATAACCAACGGATACGAAGCGGATTCCCGGTCAGTTCCTATATCAGGTCGTATTGATCTCCGATTTCGATATGGGCACCGGCCTGTGATGGCGCCACGATTCTATCCAACGACTATATTCTTACTGCAGCCCATTGTGTCCAGGGCGCACATGGTGGAAGAGCTCTAGTTGGGGCACACAACCGCTCGATTGAAGAACCATCTCAACAACTGATCCCCTTCACAATGGAAGATGTCCACATCCATCCGGAGTACACATTGGTTAACGTCAGAAATGACATTGCGACGGTTCGCCTGACCAGGTCGATCGTATTCAACGACCGTGTTAAGCCAATCCGGCTACCAAATCGATCCGACGATATCGGACTTTCTCCGGTAAGACGGGAACCGTTTCTGGATTCGGACGAACGAGTGATGCCAGTTCTAGTTTCTCCGACGTTCTTCGCTACGTTAACAATCCGATCCTCACCAATGCTGACTGTCGTGATCTGGGGAGCAATCCTGATGTAATTGAGCCGCAAAATATCTGTCTCCTCGACTTTGGGAGGACGAGCGCCCTGCAATAGCGATTCTGGTGGCCT
>JASCZW010006357.1:0-75114 GCA_034211315.2 Aedes japonicus | reverse complement strand
GTGGCTGAATCTCCCACCAATGGCCCACGCGGTCATCGACTGAGGTTATCCAACGGCCAGTTCTCATCAAGACTATCGTGAACAACTGCATTACGGACAGTATCATCCACGAACACAAGACCCAAAAAGCTGATCGACGGCAACGTGGTTACTCATAACAAAAGAAAAAAACACGCAAAACCGAGAAGAACAGAAAATAGGGTTAAGAACAACTGGGATAATTACCAACGGCAGGCTGAGGTTAGAACCTAAAATTCGACGCACGCTGAGACCCGCATTACGCCAATCCCCCCATCCGGCAGCAGGGGTACAGATCTCAACCGGGGGATTTTGCATCCCGGGTACCGGCAGGATGTTTTGACAATACAAAAACAGCGTTCTCTTCGCCCCATTGTCGCCCAAAGTCGATTTTCCCACTCCTCCGTCTTCATGTAACAATCTCTAAATCAGCATCGGCCGCAGGTGGTGCCTGGGCAAGAATCAATCCGGTGATGATTGCAACGTTTTTCCCGATACCGGTTTCCATATCCGTCCGTAGGAAACTCCTTCCACGATGAACGTCAAACCGTTCCGTTTTCCGTTCGTTTCTCTATCGCTACATCTCTTAACCCTTGGCGGCGGTAATTCATTAACACATTAACACCGCAGCCATGTCACAGTTAGCCGTTTTTTTTTTTTTCAAATCAGCTTGCGATCGAAAGACGAAGTCAACCAAATATCTCAATTAGACCGGCCGTATTAATGCAATAAACTGACACACAATGTTTCGTTGGAAAAACTGTGTCAAAAACAACTCTGGCAGGAAGCCACAGGACCTCGTTATTTCTTCACGCAGAGACGAACTAGCCCAGGAGGCTAAAAGTCTCTTTAATAAAAAAAAAAAAAAAAAAATTTCATCTCGTATGCTGCATAGTGCCCAACTTCACTTGCTTCCCGAGAGAAACTCCATTCGCGTGGCTCACCTCTTTTACTGGGAGCAACTGACCGACCGACCGAACGACCAAGGTGAGTAAATATAGGTGCTTTAGTTTAGCAACTTTATCAGTGAGGGGGTTGCCGGGGATAGCTGCTTCATTTTCAAATCAAACTGTAATCAAACCCATTGGCTTCCCCATACAAAAATCAACATGGCTGAAGCATTAGCTGTGCCCATTGGAACACCTGCATATACTCACCATGCGACCGACCAACCGTCAATAATGGCACACACTCGTGCGGCGATAGCAAAGAGCATGGTCGAGCGAGAGAGAGACTATCGATGCCCCCTTAGTGGTTTTTTATGCACTAACTAAACAACCAACCATCCGTCGTAAAGCGCTCTCCCAACCAAACTCACAGCCCAGAGAGCGGCGATCGCGATCTCCTCCACCACGGTTCTGCTCCGCTCAAGAAGGCTCCACCGCTGTGTGCTGCAGCGCTCTGTAGGGATATCGGGTTGTTCCGTGGACCGATCGTCGTCGTCGTCGCAAGTCGCAATCTTGTGCTGTGAGCGTCGTGGTATTAAACATTTTCGAAACTTTGCTATTCGGTTTAGTTTTCAACGAGTTTCTTTATCGATCGCTTGGTCTTGTGCGCGTGTCTTGAGTGCTTAATGCCTACCGCGAGTGGCTAGTGTGTATTTTTCCTCTTTTTTTTTACTACAATCTCTTCGGATTGGGATTCGAGAGTTGCAATTCCGGATGCCAGTTTTTCTCGGGGGCTTGTTGTTTGCGTTTAATGTAGTTTTTTTGTTTGTTTGTGATATGCGTGGATGATTTGGTGCGTGTTTGGAAATTATTTTGATTTCCAGGGAGGAAAATCGATTTTGTGCGTAACGTAGCGAATTGATTAGTGTGACAAAAGTGCGTTGGTTTGTTTTTATGTTGTGCTGATTGCGGAATCGAAGCACCTAGGGAATTAGTTGTTGGTGGAAAAGTGAAACCCAAGTGCCTTGAGCGGCATTAAATGGCGAAAGTGATAGCGACGACCTTTCAGCTGTTGTCCCGGGATTGTATCGATCGAAATTAACCAGTGTGCAATGTGTGTGTAATCAAGTGTCACCGTTAACGGTCGAAATAGAGCGCGCAATATGATCCATCGGAAGAAAGTGCGCCTTTGAAATTTGACAAGAAGAGAGCAGGTTGTTTGTGCATACAGTTTTTTCACGGTGAGGATCTTGGCTGCCAGCGAGCGCCAACAAGAGTGAAAAGTGCAATCGAAACTAGTTTTAGTCAGGTGGTGTGCTACGTAGTGTGCCTTCAATATTAGACTTCTTTTTTTGTAATCAGCGCGTCTAGACGCCATTGCTTCTATTGAAGTAGTCCCCCGAATCAAGTGTTGTAGTGTGCCATAGAAAGAAATAACAAAAAAATAAAACGAGCTACGATACGAAACCATCACACATCCAGTGAACGAACGAGTTCATCCGACCATCGAGAGGAACCCCTGCAACACGAGTTTGAACATTCTAGCGACTCACATCGGGGACCCTCGGAATCCATCAACAACAGACAGGTTGCGGATTTTTTTTCTGACGTCCAAATCTAGAACCTCGAAATCCATCACGCAAAGGAATTCAAGTAAGATCCACGATCCACTACTAAACCATTATTTGCTGGAGCTTGTTGTTACACCGAACCGATTTCATTGTTGTCCTCTTCGTTCGAAAACATATGATCGCAAAGCACTTTTATACCCAACGAACAGCTTAGTGGAAAGGGAAGAAAACAAAAGTACAACAAAAATAGTGTGCTAAAATTGAATCAACAACAATAACAACAAAACCAACGTCAGTGTAGTTACTGTTGCAGGCACTGGCAGGCATGCCACACCGATCGATCGCGGCTTAACCAACACATGGCCAGAGAAAGGTGTGTTTTTATTCGCGTTTTCGCTGCTGTTTATGTTTCGATCGGTCGGTGGGCTGCAGAAGCAAAGGTAGAAACATGAATAAGTTGTGGCAAATACGAGAAGGGAAAAGTTGAATCCGAGCTCTGGGAGCTGTCCGAGGGATTACAGTGGTGTTGGTTGCTGGGCCGGCAGCAGTCAATGCGGCAGTGGGTATGCTAATGACGGTGGGAGAAGCGGGAGATTTTTTCGAGATTTTTGGGGGAAGTGAAAAAGGAGTGGTGTAGATGAGGATATACCTTGATTCTTGTTCGAGTGACTTTTTGTCTGAGGCTGGTTCGTCACGCCACAGAGACGACATGAACCCTACATGTCGGGCCGGGACCAACTTCCCTTCCGAAGGAAGACTTGAATAGAGATTGTTCGCCTCCGAAAATCCCAACGGTGCCGACTAGCATTGATACCAGACCGACTGGTGTGAGAGGCAACAAAGTTTATCACAACGCCACCGGAACCGTCAATTTAGGATCTCTCTGCCAAATTTCAAATGAACATGCTCTATTGATTCAGTTAATAATTCTTCTAGATTGAATCGGAATATTTCCTTCTTATCTTTCCTTTGTTTGGTTGTGCACGTAAGAACTAAACTAATCGATCAACAGTAAAACTCCAAAAATTAAGGAGAGCAGATCTGTATTTTCATGAAAGTAAAAGTAGAAATTGCGTGTTCAAATCCTTTTTTTAACTTTTTATTGGTTCCAAATTTATCGATATTTACATTCCATGTTAATGCTTAAACTACTACCGTTACGTGTCAACCTGAATTGTTAAAATATGTACCTAATTTTGTTTACATTGTTCATGACTTAGAAGTTCAGTATTTTAAACAGTTTTTTTATTCCTGCGTGTCAGTATAGCAATAATAATCTTAAAACTAAAAACAAACTAAAATTAATTTTAATCAAGCATAAAGGTAATTTATCATTTCAAAAGAAGATTGCAACGATTTTTGTTCGAAATTATTAATTATTTTGTTGGACTTATGTTCTAAAGTCTCAACATTCGAAATTCTTTGTAATTCGTTAGTACTGTACCAAGACGGCAGCTTCAAAATCATCTTCAAAACTTTGTTCTGAATAGTTTGAAATGTTTTTTCACAGGTAGCACAATAACTAGACCATATTGGAATAGTATAAAGCATGTCTGGTCTAAAAAAATTGTTTAAATATTAGTTGTTTGTTCTTCAGACAAAGTTTTGATTTTCTGTTTATAAGAGAGGATATAAACATTTCATATATGTATTACATTTGGATAGAATGCCTTCAATATGATCTTTAAAACTTAACGTTTGATCAAGTACTAGACCAAGGTATTTCATAGTAACTATGTGACTACTGCTAGGTTTCAAAAACGATGCTCTAGGTTTAGGTGGGAATATTATAAGTTGAGTTTTGAAGCGTTGGGAGAAATCTTCCATTTCTGTAAATAAGAAGAAAAAATGTTTCAACTTTCCTGCAGTATCCTGCAAATTACGAAGACTGCAAATGCGAAGACTTCTTCCTTCAGCGGAAATGCCTGTGTCATCGGCAAACAAAGATTTCTGGCAACCCTGAGGCAAATCAGGGAGTTCGGAAGTAAAAATGTTACATAAAATCGGCCCACGAATGCTACCCTGAAGAACTCCAGCTCTAATAGGTAGTCGATCGGATTTGAAATTCTGATAATTTACCTGCAGAGTTCTGTCAGTTTGAATTAATTTGAATTGGAATGAAATTTTGAATAATTTTTTAATATAGAGCAGAAAGTTCAAGTTTTTCAATTTAGCAATCAATCATGTCAAACACTATGCTTATTCTATGCCTATAAAAGCAACTCCAGTGGAGCAGCCTTCAGATTTGTTTGATCGAATCAAATTAGTAACTCTTATGAGTTGATGAGTAATTAAATGGCCATGGTGAAATTCAAATTGCTCATCTGCGAAAATTGAGTTTGTTTTTATGTGAACCATCATTCTATTCAAAATTATGTTTTCAAAAGTTTACTTATTGAAGGAAGTAAACTTATTGGTCTGTAGCTAAAGCTTTGGCTGGATCTTTCTCGAGCTTCAAATTTGGAACAACTTTGGCATTTTCCATTTGTCAGGAAAATATGTCATAATTAAAACATTTATAAAATAGTTTTACCATGCAAGACAAAGTACTCACTGGGAGTTTTTTGATGAGTGCACCGAAAATTCCATCATCACCTGGAGCTTTCATATTTTTGAACTTTTTAGTTATAGTTTTTACTTCTTCCAAATCACTGCCCCTTGATTCATCAAAAATATTTTCCCGGGTGCAAATATTCAGATAATCACGAGCAACCTGATTGTCAAATAGGACTTAGTAAGACCCAAACTGAAATCATGGAAGCTCTCAAACTGCTAGGAAGTTTTTGAGCTTTTTCCACATTTGTTAAAAATATTTATCACCTTCTTTTAGCGCTAGAATAGGATTTTGGGTCTAATTTTGACACATTATTTTCAATTTTTTTGTTTCTCAGGGCAGAGAAGCGTTTTTAATTGGCTTTTTTTAAATCTCGCCAGAGAACTTTCATGGCGGGATCGAGTGTTTTTCGATATTGTGTTCTACAAATATTTTCCAGACCGATCAAAAGCTGAAGATCGTCGTCTATTGTAATTGAATTGAACTTTACCTCGCATTTTAGAACTGAGACAGCTCCTGCTTCGACTATATAAGTAGTCAGAGATTCAAGACCATTATCGATATAATTTTTAGTTTCCAAAGGAATATTAGGATCAAATTTTTATTCCATGAATGTTTGATAGTGTTTCCAATCAGCTCTCTGGTAATTGAAGATAGAACTTTAAGAAATTATTTCTTGGGATATTTCAAAAGATGCTGGAAAGTAATCCGAACCGAAGTCAGCATGGGTAACCAATTGGCTACAAAGTTGACATAACTCAGTTAAGACCAAATCAATAGTTGAGGGGTTTCTAGCAGAAGAAAAGCAAGTTGGGCTGTTTGGATATTGGATAGTGTAATAACGCACAGAACAATTATCAAACAGTATATTACCATTGCTTTGAACATTATTCCACGAACAGTGTTTTGCATTAAAATCACAAATAATCAAGAATTGACCTATTACCGGTAAGCTTCTGAAGGTCACCTCTAAGAAAATTCTTTTGCTGGCCTACGCATTGCAATGGTAAATGGGCAGCTAATAGTGTAAGTTGATCAAATTTTGTTTCAACAGAAAACCCCAAAGTTTCAAAAACTTTAGTATCAAATGAAGAAAGAATTTGATGTTTGATACGCCTATGAACAATTATGGCAACTCCACCACGTGGACTATCAAGACAATCCATGCGGTATACAAAATGATTAAGATCGCTTTTTATTTTATTACTTGTTTTCAGAAACATTCAGTGTCGTAATACCCAATGCTGAATTTCAGGGTCATGATAATGTTGTTTGCAAATTGTATACCAGTTTGAATTGCATCCAACATGGAGTTTGCATTTAACATTCGATTAATCATATCACTTAATGATTTCTGTGAAAAATCCATTTAAGGAGTGGTTATGCTACCTAGATCAAAATATGCAACATTTCTGTTAGAATTTTGCATTGCATCAGTTGTAACTGCAGCGTAGGTAGTTCCATTACCTAGCTGTCCATTGTCAGCAGCAGATAAAAATAGAGAATTGAAAGCTTGTGCTCTGTGTTTACTTACACGTGCATTTGTACATCGCTGACCATTGTTAACAGCAGAAAGCAGTGGAAAATTTGACGGTTTAATATGGTATTTCATGAAGCTTCGAGAGATTTTTACTTTTCCCGACTCGAGGAGTCTTCGTATATCTTCGTATACTTTCAATTCAAAGCACCATTACGGGAAATGGCGTGCGCATGGGATGAGGATAAGCAACATAATTTTGACCTCCCGCTATTTCGACGTTCATTCGACATGTGTACGATGGCAACTGATGCAATTCGTGGTTCATTCGCCTACTCCACGTGCTGTCTTCCATCTGCACTGCACCGTAGATCTGACGTAGCACTTTCTGTTCAAAGACACTTAGGACTCGTTGGTCCTCCACTAGCAATGTCCATGTTTCGTAGCCGTAGAGAACTACCGGTCTAATAAATGTCTTGTAGACGGTCAACTTTGTAGTTCAGCGAACTTTGTTCGATCTTAGCGTCCTTTGGAATTCAAAGTAGGCACGATTACCAGTCATAATGCGCCTTTGTATCTCTCTCCTGGTGTCGTAATTGGCGGTCACCAATGAGTCCAGATACACGAATTTGTCTAATAATACAATTTCATCACCGTCGATCTGAACTCGTGCTAGGAGGCTAACATTGTCTTTCCAAGAACCTCTTTCCTTCATGTATTTTGTTTTCACTCGTGTCTATCCCAGCTCTTCGAATCACACCCTCCAATGCAATGTTAATCAACAAAGACGACAATCCATCACCTTGCCGTAACCCACTCCGAGATTCGAAGGGACGCGAGGGCGTCCCTGATACTCGGACGACACACATCACTCGATCCATCGTTGCTTTGACCAACCACGTCAGTTTTTCCGGAAATCCAGCTTGTCGCCCTTTTTATAGATGGGACACACTATTCCTTTCATCCTATCCTCCGGCAAACATTCCTCCTCCAAAATCTTGGCAATTTCCCAGTGAAGCCCCCTGACCAGTGCTTCACCGCCGTTTTTTACTAGCTCGTTCGGGAAATCCAGCAGCTTTGTTGTTTTTCAACCGACCGGTTTCCTGCTCAACTTTCTGAAGGGTTGGGGTCGGGATCCTGTAATCTTCTGCGCGTGAACTGATAAAATCTGTCCACTATAAATTCCAGACACTAGAATAATGGCAGCAAAAAATATCTAAAGATAATTCAACCAAACCGATTGTTTATATCAGTATAATAGAGTTATACAAACATATAGTAAACACAGTTGATTGAAATGCTAATCTTTCTATCTGTAAAATTCTCAAGTTTTCTGAGGTACAGTCGCCATGGGGTACCGTACGGTATCCTCTCTTGATATCGTTGATCCGATTTGCTTTTTCTTAGTTTTGAAGAGTTTCCGCTCAACCAGAGCCCAGTATTTTCCTATCCGGCGAAGTTATGAACAGTTCTACGGATTAGATATGTTTCGCACGCATTTGACCTCTACTATTCCAGGAAAGATTTCGCATAGTGCAAATAGGCCAAATTAAGTCAGAACGGAGCTGGAGAGTCATCACTTTTGATCAACGGTAGCAACCGTTTTTTCAGATATTCTTTTTCGTACACATGTTTGTTTATCTTAATTGCTGTTTCAACGAAATATTACTTCGAAATTATGGTGAAGACATAATTGAAAGACAACTAGCATGTGTGGGCTAAAGTGCAAGTGGCAGGTGAAAAGCATATCTTTGAATCAGTTCATCTTAAACTGCAGATCACGTAGAGCCAAAATATCTCGAACCGATACATTGGGTTGTCTACCTCGAGCTCGAAGGGGACCATGAAGCTCAGATCTGACTCCAAGATGCTCAGCAGTTTTGGTTGCTATTTTTTTCAAATGTTTGGTCCCTAACATTCCGGTTATACTGATGCAAATTTTGAAGTGTTCTCTCTGCAATGCTTAAACGATTTCAAATCGTGCCCTAAACAACATCTTGAAATTTATGAACATTTGTTAAAAAAAACTAACACTTATAAGATTATTTTTATTACGAAACTGCGAGTACTATGGAGAAAGCTATTCTTTTGTTCAAAAATTGTTCGTATAGACAATTTCCTCAACTACAATTTAGCCAAAAATTAGTATTCAGATAAACGTCCAGTAATGTAATTTAATCGATTCATAAGAGAATGATAATCTTTTGGCATGATCAAAGAGCTGCTCAGTCAGACACACTATATTGTACATGGTAACCACTATTTGTTGTGCTCTACTTCAAGTGCTAGAAATACCAATGTTGCCCGCAGTTCTTTACACGCGCGTGTGCTCTTTACCAAATTTATTGGGGCGCATGTGTCACAGTTGCGGTCGTAAAAGAACGTGAAATAGCTAAAGTAAGTCAGCCTTGCAAATTTTCTCCAACGCGATCCTTCGTTTACACCAATATTTGAGGCGCATAGCTAAAGGAACGGGCTTGTTAATAAATCTGAGTAGTACCACAGTGAACAGACGTTCATCTTCGATCTACTACTTGTGTAAAACTTTAAACCGACATTTCAAATGTATGTCGTTATGCTCCTGGTAGGCGGCGCTGCAGTTGTGCGATTACTGTCATGTCAATGGTTATCAATAAAAAGCCTAACACATAACCTGAAAAGTTTTGTTTGTTTTTGTCTGCACATGCTTTTTAAACCGTGTGCCTACATAAACTTTTACACACGTTTTTCAAGAAAAGATATATGGACATCAACGTCTGTTCTCTGTGGTAGTACCTCAATCAAGCATCGATTTCCCCGTAGCCAAAAGTAAAAAAAAAAACTCAAAGTTGGAATAGTTCCGGCATAATTTATGGATTATACTTATTATTTCAAATGAACAAATTTGATTTGCTATGGACCACATTTCAAACCTATTATAGATCATTGGCGATTTATTTATGGAATATTTTTAATAATGTATTGATCATGTGCATCTATTTTAGTTCACTAACGTTGCATTGTAAGGATAAACTTTACAAGTTTAAGGAATGATATTGAACCTTTTATTGAACATTTGTAATATGTTTATGGGTAATCCGTACAATCAGTCATACCCAAAATACATAACGGTACATTTTTGATATTTTGTTGCTAAAATTTGTATTGAGTATGGATAACATTGCTGTACTTTATGAATCATTGTCATTTTCTACAAATTTTTGAAGAGAGTTCTATGAGTCCTAAATACGTTCTTTAGGTAACGAATTTCAATTTTTCATGGATCTTTTCTTCAGTTTAACGGTGAAAGTTTAAGGCTCCCAAAGGATTTAGCTTGATGCTGTTATGTTCATTCTATTATAGATATCGCGAAAACATTGTCAAGTATGTTAGGAATTAGATGAATTTTCCCCTACTAATTGCCCGCAAAAACGACCCATTGATCTTGGGGCAACCCCAGCATGGTAGTTAACACCCATACCTCTCGCGCCAATGTAACTAGTTCGAATCTCACCCCCGGACAAGTTACGAAAATACCTAAAACGTGTTTGAGCGACAACGTAGGAAGATGAACAAGCCCAGGGCTTAAAGTCTCGATAATAAAGGAATAACAAAAATAAAAAAAAACAGCACAACAAAAGCAAATAAATCAGTTTTACTCTCTTCCAATATTTAACTAAACAATCCATAAGAACAGTTTCTACTGCGTACTATGAACACTAAAGATTGATGTATCTATAAATTGCCAAATTAATTCGTGGATCAAGAATGATTTATGGCGAATTATGTATAGATCTAGACAGATACCTAGAATAGATTCAACTCTCAACGCAGTCGACAGTCACTTCGAGAGTACACAGCTTCCGTGCCCAGCCGTCTAACAGCAGCAACAACAACAACAGCAGCAGCAGCAGACCCTCTTGTCCAGCCGTGAAGGTCAACCAGCTATCTGACACTCTCATCAATAATCGCATTTTTCACACGTGCTCGGAGGTTTACATCTCGCGTCTGATCTCAGAAGACAAAACTGGAACCTCAGTCAAGATTAGTCGAGTGCCTCCCATTCGCGGATGATGATGCAAGCATAGATGGTTTGATGGCAATCGCAAAATAGCAATCATCAGCCAACCAGCCTCCGCTCCGTCCGATGATGATGCTCTGTTGTTGAGACGCTCCAACCTTAAGTGTCGCAGCACCAGCAGCAGCAGCAGCAGCAAGAGTCAGACTGACTTCCCTCCGGTGACGGAAGGGGGGCTCGGGGCTTGAGGATAAGCGTAAGCAGTCACCGGCAGCAGCAGCAGGTAAAATATGATTCTACGTGGCGATGACGAGTGACAGACAGCTCAAGTGTTGGCAGCAAAAAAATAAGTAGACGAACACATACTGGGGTGCGTATATTTCCATCAACATCGTTCACTCATTAACATCCGAGCGAAGTTCCGCAAAAACCAGATGTAGAACGAGAAGTAAATCCTCAAAACTTGTCAGCCGTATGTACGTGAAGGTGGCCTTCAATGGTCTCACTTCTCCACGTGTTTGAGGGTTTTTTTTGCGTTATGAAACGTCTTTATTCTGGCTGGTAATTTTTATGTCAATAAGCTGACGGTCATCTCAGATGTGTCTTGTTGCCCAGTTCATCCAACTCACACCTTTCTCTGTAATTCACTTTCAATTTTCTAACGGTATTAGTGGAATTCAGCCACCCGAACACCGTCACATCCAGTAGTGGCCAGCGTGGTTTGACAATGTGCATATATCAACAGATTGGTTCAATGATCAACCTCTCTCTGTCTCTCTTTCCGTAGCTTCATACTAGAATGACCATCACGAGAGCTCAATCTCTGCATGCAGTCGTCACATGTGATTCGATTTATGTGTTCGTACACGTCATTGTCTAAGCTTACGGTATGAACTAAATGAACGGGGGTAAAAGTTGCAGAAATCAAACAACCGAAACACTCGTGTGGAAATTCGATTCACTCCGTCGCGTCTCCGGCACAGTGGTGGAGGCCCGTGCGATGGCCACTGCCTGAGCCCAAGGTATTAGGTTACCTCGTACAGACATGGGTGTGCGTCAACCGGTTCAGATTGCTGACAGTCGAACGCATTGAATGAGCATTCGATGTCCGCTTTTTGCCTACCATTTCCAAACAGGAAAAGCTAACTATTTACTGTGTAGTACAAGACAACCACCAAACGAGGAAAGGCGATCGAGTTCTTCTTGTCGTTGAAGAAAAATTTTCGAGACAAAGGGTTGAACCGTCGTGAATCCTGATCTTTACCAGATACCCGAATTCCTTTCTCAAGTCTTCAAGATCGTCACTCGCTTGAGCGAAAAAAAAACCAAAACCTGAGGACATTAGCATATCGTAAAAAATTCTGATCGCGCTAGCACTTCCGCAACAACGATTGACGCAAACCGAGCATTTGCCATGTGATCGATCGACTCGACTCCACTCGACTCGACTCGACGCTGACCAAAAGTGAAAACCAGAAACTAACAAATTGATGATCGCTTTATCAAGAGCCGCCCGGAGGTGCCGACATGTGTGCAAGCTTGACGCCGCCACAAACAGGAAAAAGAAGCTCGAATGAAAACACGGTGCACGCGAAGCCGTCGAAGTTGCTGATCGGTTGACTGGTCAAGTCAAAAGTTCCATTAAGAGCCTAACCGTTTATTAGCCTTGTTTTCGCACTTTCCGTAGCCCTGCATTAATTGAAGTGGGGTGTGATGGCTACCGTGTACTCACACGTTCAACCCTGCTACTGTAAATTATTGCCAATTATCATTTGGCCGGGCTGATCTCGATGTCCTAGCATTGGGTCTGTGGAACTGCAGCAGGGCGCGATCGTCGGCAGTGGATTGGCCCCCATTTCCTTCTACGGGTCGCGGTTTGAAATGATCATATGTGATAGTTATGACTATGGTGTTATTGCTGTGCGAGACTGTGCTAATGCTGGTTCATTCGGATACAACAATGTTGCAGTTGGGGTTGGATGAATGAAAAGGACTTCGTTGGAGGCAAGTTTCATTTTTGGAATGAACATTAGTTTTAGCCATTTTCAAACAATGGTCGAAACCTAACAATCAAACAGTGTAGTCCACTCAATTTAGTACGGACGTGTTATAAAGGGTGAAACGGTTAAAATTGGTCAAACACGTTTAAGTCACACCTACTATGTTATTATAACTCCAATTTGTTTTTAGGTTCAATGACTACAAAAAATAGTATAGCTAGTTGATAATTCGTGTCATTGCCCATTACACCAGACTTTGTGTTCACCTTATTTGATGTTTAACGCTCATTGAGGTATGCACACAGCAAAATCTAGCCAAAGAAAAACTCGCAATATAACATCATTTCTATTCATTTACTAGCTGACCCAACGGAAAATTGACTTCGTTTCGTTTAATATTAATTTATCGCTTGCAATATCTTTAAAATCAATTCACACAAAAGATCGCTATTCGATATTTACATCGCTTTTTTTTAAATGGCATGAATGTCCTTCATTGTCAATCTGAAAGTAACAGTCAATTGTCATACTGGAGAACTTGGATATTTTCAATTTTGGCTTTTAAAAATATGACAATCGGCAGTCATTTCAAATTGTTGATAATCTGTGATCAATTGGCCATTTTAATTGGTGTATTATGTTAGGATACTGAAGTTGTTTTTTTTTAAGTTCCAACGCATGAAAAGTTGTTGATTTTTTATGATGTCTTGCCGGACCGACATGAGTTGATTACAGTGCTGTGAGATATCATGAAGAAACATTCCAAAACAACAACGTTTTGTGCATTTTCAATGTGACAATTTAGCACTGGCATCTGAATTGAAGATGTTCTGTCAACTAATTGTTGGAAATTGGGTATTTCTTGAAGTTTGCTTAGTTTGAAGTTGAAGAAATGTGAGTTTATTGTATCCTTACCTTACCAATCAGACCAAGGCCGGTGTGGCCTCTGCTGTACACAGAATTTGTTTCCCATGTAATCGGTCCTTGGTTGTATCTCCGAAGAGTCCGCAGGTCGCCTTCTACTTGATCAATCCACCTTGTTCGTTGCGCGCCTCTTCTTCTTGTACCCGTCGGTTCGTTTTCGAGAACCATTTTCACAGGGCTGTCGTCCAACATTCTTACAACATGCCCAACGCATCGTAGTCGACCGATTATAGCAATGTGTACGATGGGAGGTTCTTCCAGCAACTGATGCAATTCGTGGTTCATTCGCCTCCTCCCCGTTCCGCCTTCCACCTGCACTCCACCGTAGATCGTACGCAGCCCCTTTCGTTCAAAGACTCCAAGGGCGCGTTGGTCCTCCACTAGCAATGTCCATGTTTCGTGGCCGTAGAGAACTACCGGTTTAATTAATGTCTTGTAGATGGTCAACTTTGTAGGTCGCCGAACTTTGTTCGATCTTAGCGTCCTTTGGAGTCCAAAGTGATACGATTGTCAGCCATAATGCGCCTTTGTATCTCTCTGCTGGTGTCGTTGTTGGCGGTCACCAATGAGCCAAGATACACGAATTCGTCTACTACCTCGATTTCATCGCCGTCGATCTGAACTCGTGGTAGGAGACTAACATTGTCTTCTTGTGAGCCTCTTTCCGTCATGTATTTTGTTTTCAACGCATTAATCACAAGCCCAATCCTACCAGTTTCAGACTTAAGTCTGATGTACGTTTTCGCCATCGTCTCAAAATTAAGTGCTACGATATCAAAATCGTCGGTGAAGCCAAATAGTTGGATAGACTTCCTGAAGATCGTGCCCCTCGTGTCTATCCCAGCTCTTCGGATCACACCCTCCAATGCAATGTTAAACAACAAACACGACAATCCATCACCTTGCCGTAACCCTCTCCAAGATTCGAAGGGACTCGAGAGTGTCCCTGATACTCGGACGACATGCATCACTCGATGCATCGTTGCTTTGACCAACCGCGTCAGTTTTTCCGGAAATCCATATTCGTGCATAATCTGCCATAGCTGGTCTCAATCGATTATATCATAAGCTGATTTGAAGCCTAGGTCTTTGCCGATTTTCCGGTTTGTATTAAATTCTGTATTACTTGTCGCACTGGAGAACCATCGTGCACAGTACTGTTTAGAGTCCCACGCTCGCACAAGGACGAAGATCAGCCGCTCCTAACATGGAGAACAGACGCTCAAATAGACTGCACCCATTGAAGATGGAAGCCCCTTCCCTGTCAGTATATGACCAAGGTCCCACCGGGGTTGGTTCCCGATCTTTCCAATGGTTAGTTATACCCCAGTCAGCACCACGGGGAGGTAGGGATAGGAGTTACTGGACAAGAGAATAAGGATTGCAGTAGGATCTATTTTATACCTGCAGGTACGTGAAATTTGCGTTGTCCAGTCGTTTACCAACCAACTCATTTACATCAAAATATTATTATTTAGACTTGTTATAGAGCATACGGTCTAACTATACGTTTGATACCATCCATTAAGTTTGGCCCAGTGACCTCAGTCACCTTTTTGGAAACATTATCCCACTTTTTAGCAGAATCTTTCTCATTATTTGCCTCTCCTTTTGATTTCCCAAGGTTTCGCTTCACAGTGGTTCAATATCTTTCAATTGGATGAAGTTCTGAGAATTTCGGAGTATTACAGTCCATTGTTCACGTTGTGTCCTGCACACCACTCTTGAGCCGTTTTACCATAATGGGAAGACGCCAAATCAAGCCAAACCGAAAACAACACAGAACTCGTGTGTTTTTGGATTTAATGCCGTTTTTGCAGACACTCGTTGACGTGAACTTGTTGGTAATCGTACCTGTAGTTATGAAGATTTTGCTATTCAAACCACAACTGCAATTAACTGCCAAACCATGTACATTTTAGAGAACTTCGACAACTTTTTGGTCTTGAAATGATCGTCAACCCTGCCACGTTGTAATGCGGTATAAAATTCAAGACCGGGAAGCTGCTTGAAGTTTGCTTTGACATTTGTTCAGTATTCATATCCACGTAGTCCAATTTTATCAGCAATTTGTCGTACAACTTACACGCTCTTGTTTTCGAATTGGTTTCCTGCATCTCGTTCTTTCTTTACTTTTTAAACGAAAGAATACGATGTTTTCAGTCATATCTCGGATGGAAAGGTTCGGGTGTTGCTTGATTAGTTGTTGTTCCGCTTGAAGCTGATCGTTCCGATCAAGATTCAACCAGTGCCGGACACGTTTCAAAACGCTACTTGCTGTTGAACGAGGGACTCCGAGTAATTTTGCTATGTCATGATGCAACATATACGGATTTTCCACACTATTGCGTGAAAATTTTGTCACGCTCTTGTTGTTCTTTCATCTACAAATTCAATACAATTCTTTTGTGAAAAAAAAAACGTTTATCACAACGTACACACACACAATGACATTGCGTTAACGGTATTTGTGACAGCTTCAAAAAAGATGTGACTAATAAACCATGGCTAAATTTGCTGTGCGCATACCTTATTTCTCATTCATAGCTGTTTACTGAGTTTTCTTTACGTTCCACGTAGCGTTTGCCCAACACTTTTCAGTTAGGGCAGCTCCGGGGAGTTTAGAAGGATTTTGTCCTTGGGTAAATACTTGCACGAAGTCAAGTGACCGGAAGCGATTTCATGTCAAAAAAGCACCTCAAATATGTGCGAAGTCTAAGTGAGTCATACATAGCAGTTTTCGAGTTTTTATTCAATTAGATGCACCTGCGTACTTCAAAGTGCCGGCTACGCACCGGTAGAAAATGTAATCAAACAGCTGTCAGAACAATGGCTTTTCTTATTCTGGAAGTCGAAAAATATCAAACAGGTTCTACGATGCAAAACCATTCATTTTATAAACAAATGATGTTCTGTTCATTGCGCGAATAATCGATACCGTCAGTTGTGCGAAAACGCTGGTAGCGAAAATGTTGTTTATTCAGAAGCACACAGAGTATGAAGCTGGAAGTACCAATCGAACTCTCAAGCAGGGTGCCAAATGAGCAAATTAAGCGCGAAGTAATGAATGGTAACTTTGGTTACGTTATTTATGGACCTCTGCCATACTCGCTTCTTAAAATATAAAAAAATAATTATAAGGTCTTTTCTTACACGGTTAGTTTTCGGCGATAACTCCAGAACGGAAAGACTTATCGACCTAATTCGAATCACATTTTACGTTTCGGCAAAAAGTAATCCTATGGTAGTTTTTCAAAAAATTCACGATTTTTGGTGTAAATCCTCAAAATTTTAGAAACTGTATTTTGATCCTTTCATAATAAGAAGCACATGTAAACCAAATCGAAGCAATTCAAAATGTTTATGCATTTGAACTCTATTTAGTCTTTTTTTTACACGGTTACATAGTATAAGTGGAACGTATCGCCCGTGTAAAAAATAATCTTTGTGTATCTGGAACAATAAACAAGTTTCGGGGGTACGTTATATTGGTAAGATCTGCAAAACATCGTTACTATGCGCCTCGAATTGATCCTAAATTTCCTTAAAAACAGTTGTGGATGGATATTAAAAAACTGTGCATTCAAAAGACATTCACTTCTATAGCGAATAATTTTAGTGCAGTTGAAGTAAACAATGCTTTTTGCAATAATTTGTCATCCGATGACAATACAGATTATACCACCAATGTAAATGCTATTGGTAGTGATGCCTTCTACTTCAATCTGGATGAACAATCTGACGTTGTTCACGCAACGTATTTCATCAAATCAAATGCAATCGGTCTTGATATGACATCAATTATGTTTTAAAAGGTCATTTCGCCAAATTGAAATTCAGTCAATTACTCATTTATTTAATTTTATAATAACAACTAGTATTGTCCCTGATGTGAGGAAGAATTCCAAAGTAATTCCAATAAAGAAGAAGCAGAATTCAAGCTCATTAGATAACTGACGACCAATAAGCATTCTGTATGCACTATCAAAAATATTCGAAAAATTATTAAAAAGGGTATGTGTAGCTTCGTCGAGACATATACACTCAGTAGCAAAAAAAAGCCGAGCAAAATTTTGTTAGCAAAAAAGTCCATGTTCAACCTCCTGTAACTTTGTCAATTATCAATATTTTTGAAGGAAATTTTGACAACATTAAAAAAAATGTATGAACCTTATGTGATCAAAATTTCATGTTGATAAAATTTATAAATTTGAAGATATCAAAACATATGAGAAAAAAGTCAATTTTGGACAAAGCAATTTCAAAAATCCGTATTTCTGTGAAAAATGTGAATAACACAAAAAATAATGTGGACAAAATTTGAACTGTTTCCATAAAGTGATTTGGACTACAGATGGCGTCAAAGTTGATGTACCAACATCAGCATTTCCCTTTTTCACCCGCTACTGACCTTGATGAAATATCGGTGCAAAAAAAAGCCGAGGTGAATTTCATTAATAATACTGTATAAGACTGTATACGTAGTTTTCACAAACCAATTCATGCTGAATGCCATATTTTCAGAGTTTTTCGTGGATTACACTAGTTATTTGGGATATTTCACGCGTAACAAATCATGTGTATTAATAAGATGAATTCACCTCGCCTTTCTTTTTGCACCGATATTTCAGCAAGGTCAGTAGCTGGTGAAAAAGGGAAATGCTGATGTTGGTACATCAACTTTGACGCCAGCTGTAGTCCAAACCGCTTTATGAAAACAGTTCAAATTTTGACCAAATTTTTTTCTGTTTTTTCAAACTATGGACAAATTTTTAATATGCTACCTAAATTTTTCACAGAAATACGGATTTTTGAAATTGCTTTGTCCAAAAATGACTTTTTCACGTATTGTATGATAACTCCAAATTTGTAAATTTTATCAGCATGAAATTTTTGTCACATAAGGTCTATACATTGATTATTAAATTGCCAAATTTTCATTCAAAAATATTGATAATTGACAAAGTAACAGAAATTTGAACAACGTTGTTTTTGGAAGCAAAATTTTGCTCGGCTTTTTTTTGCTACTCAGTGTAAGATGCTAAGCCAGCTTCAGTATGGTTGAAAACTTAGTACCAAAACAGCTATGCTAAAAGTGTTAGATGATATCGGTTTGGTTCTCGAACATAATCGTCCAGTAGTTCTGATACTTTTGGATTTGTCCAATGATTTTGACACTATCTGCCATCGTGTTTCCCGATCATGCTGTGAATTTAGTCAAATCATACCTGAAGTCTCGTGCGCAGACTCGTATCACATCAGGAGTTCCCCAGGGTTCGATTCTTGGGGCTTTTCTTTTTGCATTATTTATTTATTTTATTTGTTAGGCTGTTTTTATTTTTCGATGTTTTTATATTAACAGTGTTTTATTTTTCGATTTTAGTAAAGTGGGAGGCCAATTACTTCTATCTAGCTTTAAAATAATGGGTCACATTATCGTTTGGAAGGGACTAGGCGGGTAACTTATTTCAGGTATTAATTGCTGCTCATGGTTGCGACATCTACCAAATTTTCGGTCCGTGTAGTCCTTTTCAGGAACTAAGCCACAGATGGGTGACCACAGCATGCTGGGCAGGTACAAGTAGTACGGGAACAAAAGGATAATATAGCTGGGACACAATGGCATGGAATTAACCAGAGTGGAAAGAAGAGGGGTGATGACGTTACACTGTTAGATCAGACAAACAAAGGAATTCGTAAATCGCTTGCATGCAGGGAAGATCACGCATTCCCAAAACATCTCGTACCTCGCGGAAGGGTTGTCTACCTCGGGTCACTAGGGTATCCAATAGTCGTGCTCTGGTGGCATCCTCATCCGGGCAATGCCAAACTGCGTGAGCGATGTCATCATAACCGGTTCCGCACCTACATAAATTGCTATTGACGAGGTATTAATGACCTGGTTGAAGTAGTAAAAAAATGCAAAACACATTTAGTCGCTGATCACGCACAATTATATTTTGATTCTGAAAATATGTTTGCAGTACAAATAACCAGCAAAATCAATGAAGATTTACAAAGTATTCAGGAATGGTCTACATATAATAGAGTTACTTTTAATTCTAGAGAGGTAAAGGCAATTTTTATTTCTAACTCTTCATTCCATGTAACATTGAAACCAATATTAAAATAACATCAAGAAATAGTTGAGATAGTTGAAAGTCCAACGAGTTTAGGCATTCATGTTCAATATAATTTTGGGTGGGACAAGAGTGTTATGTTACTAAAGGGT
Source organism: Aedes japonicus (assembly GCA_034211315.2). Lineage (NCBI taxonomy): Eukaryota > Metazoa > Arthropoda > Insecta > Diptera > Culicidae > Aedes > Aedes japonicus. The sequence continues at coordinate 55,454 of JASCZW010006357.1, read as the reverse complement.
GATACGGTCAAAATTTGGTCAAGGGAAAACGCGTGTAAATCGGTGAAATCGTTTATTTAAAAAATCAAATTAAATTTCTTTTTCAAGTTCAATTAGTATAAAATTCAGGAAAAATATTCAGTTAGGCTTCCGCTTTTCCAAATCCGAATTGCCGGGCCTTACGCTTGACCCCTGCCATCAGATTTTGTACAGCCACCTTGTCCACCTTCTTCGCCGCAGAAAGCCAGTTTGCCTTGAACTGCTGCTCGTCCTTAGCAGTTTTTTTGGTCTTCTTTAGGTTCCGCTTGACAATAGCCAGTATTTCTCAATTGGGCGGAGCTCTGGCGTGTTGCGAGGGTTCTTGTCCTTGGGAACCACCTGCACGTTGTTGGCGGCGTACCACTCCATGGCCTTTTTACCGTAATGGCAAGATGCCAAATCCGGCCAAAACAGTACGGAACAACCGTGTTTCTTCAGGAAAGGCAGCAGACGTTTATTCAAACACTCTTTCACGTAAATTTCTTGGTTGACAGTCCCGGAAGCTATAAAAATGCTGCTTTTCAAGCCACAGGTACAGATGGCTTGCCAAACCAGATATTTCTTTGCGAACTTTGACAGTTTCGTGTGCTTGAAAATATCTGCTACCTTTCCCTTCCTTTGCCGTATAAAACTCCTGTTCCGGAAGCTGCTTGTAGTCGGCTTTGACGTAGGTTTCGTCGTCCATTACCACGCAGTCAAACTTCGTCAGCATCGTCGTGTACAGCCTCCGGGATCGCGCTTTGGCCGTCGTATTTTGTTACCTACCTTCTTGTAAGTCGATAGTCCGGCTCGTGTTTTGGCTCGATGCACGGTTGTAGACGATACACCCAGCTTATTTGCGGCATCTCGGAGAGATAGGTTAGGGTTTCGCTTGAAACTACCGGCAACTCTCTTTGTCGTCTCAGCGGCTTCCGGTTTTCGATTTCCCCCCGATCCAGACTTCCTGGCTGTCGACAAACGTTCCCCAAACACTTTAATTACATTTGTAACGGTTGATTTGGCAACTTTTAGTGATTTTGCCAACTTTGCGTGCGAGTAGCTCGGATTTTCGCGATGCGCGAGCAAAATTTTGATACGCTGCTCTTCTTGCTTGGACGGCATTTTGACAACTGAAAAGTGAATTCAAAAATCAAAATAGGAGCAACATTCTACACACACACACCTTCAAAATGAGGGGTGTTCAGGTTTTTTAAATGCAAAATTGAAAGAAATACGTCAAGTTGATATTGACCAAATTTTGACCGTATCGCCCTTTATGTGGGAAAATCTACGCTCCTTTGCATTCACTCTGTGTTTCATCGTCGTTTCTCAAAAGTAATACCAAGTAAAAGCTGTTTAAAAACTTTGTTCTTCCACACTTCATGGCTTGTGACTTTCATCTAGGTAAAATATCTGTTTTCTCATTTAATTAACTACTGGTCGCCTTGAATGCATGCCTACGTTATGTGTTCAACTTAAACAGATACAGAAGTGTTTGCAGCATATTTTGTTCGGGTGCCGATTTGAAAACACCAGCAACTACGTTCTTGTTTATTTTTTCATGGTCTTACGAGTTACAATTTGTATAGCAAATTACAATTCACGAAGCAATCGTTTTAAGAAATTTATTCTTCCGCCACAATGGAAGCACAGCTGTAAGTGTGAAAATCCATTTTTCGTTCGAGTTGTGGTTCACTAGAATTCCTTACCAGCGAATTTTTCCAGCGAAATTCTTTTATAGCATGTAAGAAAGGATATATAGAGCATTTCAAGTAATAGTAGTAGTTTAAAAGTTGAATTGATATTGAAGAACAGAATATAAGTGACAATAGTAAAGTCTGGTATTGCAGCGATTAGTCTGCCAGTGGAAATAACTGTAACATTAAAAAGACCTTGAAAGCTTAAGTTACGTAATAGAATTCAATAAATAATTAAATAGATAAATAAATAAAAACGTTACATGGCAGCCGATGTGGTCGACGTTTACTTGAAATTTGCGTCAAACAGATTGGCAGAATAGTTGGAACATTGGCAGAATAGTTGGAACTGAAGTTTACAATAGTTTAATTTGATTCAACCATAGTTTCACGTCGAATTTGGCAAAGAACATATAAGTTTGATTTGACTGTCCGCAGTGGTCGGAACAAACTAAAATTCGGGGTGACAGTTTCAAAGTTTCAAATAGTAAAACGAAATAATTAAGTTTAGTTTCGGCATCATTCATTCATTCAATTTATTTCGCCTTTATATCCGAATGCGCGAACTTTGACCTTAACACCAGCCATAAGGTTCTGTACGACCTCAGAATCGACAGTTTTTTGCATATTAACCCATATCTACATTCTTCCACACTTCAAGTCATTTTGCTCGTTCGTAATGGCCCAGTATTTCTTTTCTTGTCGCAGTTTCGGAGGGTTTGAGGGGTTCTGATCTTTCAGCACGAAATCGACATCATTCGCTTTATGCCACTCTTGCACGTCCTTGGTGTAGTCACATTATGCCCAATCCAACCAGAAGATCGTCGGACCGTGGTGAACCTTCAGGAGAGGGAGAAGCCGCTTTTGGAGACACTCTTCCAAATACACCTGTCCATTCATGATACTTGCCGTACCAAAAGGTGTACTGCGCCTTCCGCAAGTACAAATTGCTTGCCAAATTAAGAACTTCTTGGCGAACTTCGACATCATCTGTGTCCGGAGGTTCTCGGGAGCATCACACTTATCCGAGGCAGTCAAATACCTAAGGCAAGTCTTTTTGCGACCGCATTCTGTTTCTCGCCACGGTTTGGAGACTTCTGAACCTTAAACTTACGTAGGCCAGCTCGAGTATTGTTATTCTGCATGAAAGTCTCACTCAAATGTAACTTTTTAGCCACATCTCGAATTGAGGCGTTTGGTTTCCGTTTGCCCCATCCACGCGTTTGTGATCGTTCTCAGTGATCTGATGGATTTTTTCGGATATTCGATTTCGATCAACTGTCAGACGTTTTTCGAACTGTTATAAAACCGTTATAAAACCGTAAAAAACCGTTATGATGAGATACCAGACACCGTTGAATTCGCGATTCTCAACTTTTTTCCGATGGCACGATGCGACAGATCCTTATTCTCAAAGTACTCGTGCAAAACTTTTTCGCGCACGTACAGTCCTTTCGTCGTCATTTTGAAAACTTTTGCACACCTGATAAAATCAACTCATAGAGTGTTAACAATATACATTATACTATGTCTACGTAAAATTTCAAATTCATTTTACCCAACAAATGAAAAGTTAGAGCAACTTGAAAGTGGGTGTGTAGATTTTAAACGGTACTCCCTCTAACGTAACGTTGCTTCTGTAAATTGGTTTTGGAATAGAATTAAATCAGTTTAACTAAAAAAAAAAACGGTTGTCGATTGGTAAGTTTGTCAGAAAATTGCAGATCGGGTTAAAAATGCGACCAAAAGACCTATCAAAAAATATTTCACGAATCCATTGGACATGATCCGTTTAAAGCTGCATTTATGATGACTGAAGAGATAGACAGACGAATGCCGGTCAGTCCCAAGGAAACTTTTCACTTATTCTTTCGTACGGCACGGATATAGTTGTACTTTGGACTAAACCAATATCAAGTTTTTAGCACTCTGGCCCATGTTTTCATGTTGATTCAATGAAAGTCTACGCCATTTATCGGCATAACCCCTCATGAACTATCAGCTGAGATCTAATATAACACACTGAAACCAATAATATCATTCAATAGCATAACCCTGGAAGAATTGGGTCATAAGAGTGCAGTATAACGCAAAATATATAAGAAGAGACGGCTCAAAGCAGAATTATAGCAGAAATATGTGTTGAAAATGTATAAATTAGTTAGTACCATGGTTTTTCTTTTTGTGCGGAAGCATTTCATAGACGAACATTTTATCCTCAAACTACACCGTGTCATGTCAGTTTAAACGTAATTTCCTCTTGCACAACCTTTGATTTACTTCTTGTGCATAATGTAGCACTGAAAGTAGCTCGGGAATCTCCCTTCCTTGTCTAAGAAGGGGTTCAAACTTGTATCAGAACATGCTTCTTACCCGAGAAATACACATTTTAAGTTTTAGTTGCCTGGATGATTCTCATGTTTGGTTAAAATTTGTGTCTCATTTGTATAAGAGCCTTCGCTTTCAGAGAAGGGAAGGGGTCTCGAAATGCCATAGAAACATTTCTTGCCTCTTGCCTTGTTACGCGAAATTTGTGTTACATTTAAATGAGAGCTCCTCCCCCCCCCTCCTGTTTTCAGAGAACCGTTATAGAAACATTTTTTGCCTCTAAAAAATCCCACATGCCAAATTTGGGTGCATTTGTTTGATTAGTTCTCGAGTTACGCAGAAACTTGTATTTCGTTTGTATGGTAGTCCCCCCTTCCAGAAAGAGGATGGGTCTCTAATTATTATAAGAATCAGACAGACAGACAGACAAACAGACAGACAGAGAGACAGACAGACAGACAGACAGACAGACAGACAGACAGACAGACAGACAGACAGACAGGCAGACAGACAGACAGACAGACAGACAGACAGACAGACAGACATTTTTATTTATATGGAAAAAAAATCATTTAATATTTAATTTCAAATTCAAATCATCATAATTATCAAAAACCTGACTTATACCGAACTCTGGCTTTAAAATTATTTGGCTTCATAATTCAAAACGAATTCTCTTAAGGGTGGAACGGTCAAAACCTCGTCGACTCAAATATGACTTATTTTTGTTAATCGTGCATTTAATAAAGTTGAACACCCCTTATTTTGTAGGTGGATGCGTACGAATTGTTGATTATATTTTGTTTTTGACATTTTTTATTGAGTTTTCAAAATGGTGTCGAAGCAAGAAGAGCAAAATTAGCAAAATTTTGCACGCGCCTAGGCAAATCCAATTTATTCTCACGCCGACTTGTCAAAATCACTTAACAAAACCAAATGAACCGAGACGAAAGTTATAAAAGTGTTCGAATAACGTCTGAAGACTGCCCGGAAGCCAGGATTAGGAAGAAACCGAAACCAGGAAACCGCAGTGACCGGAAAAATAATGGTCAGCGTTTTCAAACGCATTCCCAACCTTTCCATCAGAGATATCGAAAATAAATTGGGAAAGTGCCACACAACAGTCCAAAGAACAAAGCAACGAGCCTGACTGTCAACATATAAGGTTACCGTGACACCAAATCTAGAGAAAAAAAAACTCTAAACTCGCAGGAACTGTGCTCAGTTGAAAAATATTATGCATTCGTAAAGAGAAACCTAGTGAGAATTAAAAAAAAAAACAGTTATAAATGAAAGACAGTTCGAAGCAAATGAGCGTTCAGCATCAAATAAGGTTGACAGAATAGCGGTACAAAACTTGATTGAAGGTGTGCAACGTAAATCTCGGCAGTTCGCACTTGGAAAATCAGAAGCCTAATCAAATTAATTTTCCTGTGTTTTGCAGACGATGAACTTCAAAAAGCATTTAAGATTGATCATTTATATAATAAACTAATCAGTGTGAACTTAATCATGTTTGACCAATTTTCAACCGGTCCACCCTTTACCACATTGCTTCTTCCCAAGGACAAGGTTCTATCGAGCCACATCTTCATTTTATTAACCCGTATGACGCACCCTAACACCCTCGGTCAGCTCTCAATTAGTATGAAAAAAAAAAATTAAAACTCAGATGACGTTGATGATAAAGTATTACATTTGATGTGACCATTTTGGAAATAAGCACCATTCGCAGCGATGAAATATTCCACTGTATTGCCGATCTTTCGCAGCCGGGAGGCAATAGCCGGATCGGAATCGAACAACATATTTGCAAGTCAAATTAAATTCAAATCGAAAATTCTTCAATTCCACTCTCGGCACAGTCGGTCGAGCGGCAAGTTCGCCGGATTGTCACATTCTCCGATGCAGCTGGGAATGCACATCGAAAGGTTACCTAATGCCTAAATGAAGCTCGGATCAAAAATCATAAAAACAAACCAATAGACAAAGGACGCAACCGGCTTGCTCAACAATCAATCATACTGTTGGGCAAACTGGCTTGAACCGGTTCAATTAATTATCTTCGCTCAGTCGCTGATTCCGTCTCGTAACACCTAAGGCGGTGAAACAATGTGGAATGACTTTTCAAATTGATGCAATATTATGTTTTCCTTCAAAGGTACCCGCTGTCCGTCGTCGCCGGCTCATGCAATATGTTCCAGTTGAAAGATTTCGTTTTACAGTCACCGGCTTTGGTTGCCAAAATATCCTAAACATCTTATGCACAGTCGAGCGCAGGGTGAAGAAATGTTCCAATGGTTCGACTTGATTGAAACGATTATTTCAAATTTGCCATGGACATACCTTTCAATTCACCGTTCTGCACTTCAACGTTTGTTATTACCAAGCGACATCAAGCAAACAAATCGGATTAGCTGAACAAATGACCAACAAATTTGCCCCCATGCAGTTAGCGGCTTTCATGAAGTAATGCGCTCCGGCATGCAGCCCTGAGCCAGGCATAACCATTTCCTAAGTTAGCTACTCGGTTGTTGACCGACATGCCGTTAGGGTTCGTTTTAGCGGAAATGTACTTCCACTGCCCGTTGTTCGTTGTAAATCGTTACAACCTTGCTTGGAGCTTTTTTGTTGAGGTGAGAAAAATCATTTGCGACTTAACGATGGTAAACTGCTGCAATTTTCATAATTTTGAGCCATTTTTTCAATAACTTAAAATGAAACAACAGCCGCCGTCCGGCGCGATTTGCCCGCTGGTGGTGACAATTTCCCGGTATAGATATTTATAATTACAGGCAAGCGAAGTTGTCAGACTGAATCAGTTGTAACAAACACCTTATTCCTGGTTCTCGGACGTAACGATGGCCAATTTAGGAATCACGGCCAGAACAGGACTTTTCCGGTTTCGTCCGGATGGTTTGGGTAAATTTTAGGATTTAACTGTTATAAAAACAGTCCTAGAAAGTATGCACCCATCAAATTTACAGTAAGAACACTAAACAAGTGTTGGAGATTCTAGTGTTATTAGATATACTGTTTACATTAGAGTAGCACATGAGATTAGCGTTCTCAGTATTTTCAATCTAGCGATGCTAGTAGGTGCACCTTCTCACGAACGTTCTTCATAAGATTCAGCACTGATTTTTTTAGCGACAAGCTTTAGCGCTTTCATTCAATCTTTTTCCACCCGTTGAATGGTATCTGCTGCCTCGATATCCCATCAAGATTGTACTAAATGTTTCATAATGAAGGGTCAAAAACGTATTGCGGGCACGTAAGCAGAAACACTTACGCGCAACCCAAAGCTACAGGGGTCTAGAGAGAATCTCTTTCCAGAAACAAGTTCGCACTTAAACCGAGTCCTCGCCTAGTAAAAAGTCCCACTAGATGGGATGAAGAGCCCGCCCTTTATTCACGAAATGTTACACAGTAACAGTAATTTGGCAGTCTCACTCTTCCTATCCAAATTGCTTCAATCGGGTGCTCTGATGGTCCCTCCCTTCATCCCAACATATGGTGTTGTATAAATGTATGGGAGATTCATAGAAATTAATATGATATCTTACCTTGATATTGGAATCATCTTACCTTGATGCCTACACACTTAGAAATTATGAATTTTACACGAGATCTAATCCATGTTTGTAAATAGTCGGGGAACGTAAAGTCGGGGAACGCAATATTCGGGAGACGTAAAGAAAGATTTCGTGTGGAATTACGTCTCCTGAAACTGACACGTACGCAATTTGACAAAAGATGTGTTCGATTGAATTTATTTTCTCATCTCTTTCAACACATTCTTATGCGCTAAAGGACGCTTGCATGTGTCGGTCTCAGGGACAGAAATTTACACGAGATTTTGGTAGTGTGTATGTTAGTAAATTTGGCTGAAGGTAAAATTGGTTAGGGTTATATACCGTTTCCCACTTACTGCTTCAACTTCTCTTTGATGTAGAGTCCTGATTGCTGAATCGATGTTTCTGCTTTTGAAGAGCTGCATATTGAGACTCACAATGTGTCACATGGCGCCGCTGGCGCCTTAGGATAGGTAAGAGAACAAGAGAAAGGAGAGGAGCATTCGTAATTGGTAACATGGTATGCGCATGTGAGATTTTCATGGTGATATTCTCACAACGGTCGTTCAGAATGGATTCACGGATGCATATGAGAAATCATTCCCGATGAGTTTCCACTCTTTTACTCAAACCCATCATGTTTAGTTATAGAAGACAATCAATATTTTACTACGTGCTACATTTGGGAATATCAGGGCAATGATCCCCCATTGAATCTTCAAGTGATGAACTGTACTGTGAAACGCAGTGAACTTTTTCCCCAAATCACGCCCTGATTACCTTCACTCGTAGTTTTCTGGTCGTATGTTCCACTGTCTTTTCTTGCTCAATTTTGAGAACCTTTGCGGTCATTCATCCTGACCGCGTTGGGGTTTCAACGTGAGTGTGAAGAACTCACTCACGTCTTTCGTGTTCCATGCTCGATATGTTTTGGCAATGTATAAAAATTATAAGGAAATTCATGGCAAATTCTTTAAAATAAACAATCTTGTCTTATCAAACTGCTGTCATCAGTTTCTTGTTAAGACCACAAGAGGCGCAACTGTAATTAAAAAGGAGCTGTTAAATACTATCGGTTAAATACCAATACTTTCCTCTCGTTCAATTGTTAGCCAAAAGAGCGAAAAGAACGAAATTGTTTGCAATCTCTCATGCAACACGCCAGATTTAGGCCACCTATGGCTCAAATTAACATGAAATATCCCATGATTTTATGTCAAATCCAGCATTCCATATGTGTGCTATCGATAACGCAGGAAAGTTATTATTTCAAACTGTACATGTCTAGTGTAGAAACTGAAATTTGCATGCTAAAACTAGCTATAGTATATCTAAAAGCATTGTTTTGCTACAAAAGTCGATAAATTTTCATTTATGAGTTAATGATGTACCAATATTATTTAGTGTGGTGTCATCCTTTCTCATAGAACATTTATTACAACCATGTTGACCATTCGTTTTGGTCTATCTTTGTTTCATTGGATTCATCACTCGTCAAATCACCCGAAAAATGTACCCATCCCATAATTATACGATAGCAACAACTATACAATTTTAACGACGAGATAGGTTCATCCGCCATTGAATAAAAATGCACTTCATGACATCAACCCACCCAAAGTAAGAACGACGATGCACGCGAAGCTGCATCGTTGGAAGCAAGCTGATCGCAGACGGAACGTGTTAAGTGTAAACAAACCAAAACCTGTTTTCGAAATTTTTGGCTATCGTTCCCATGCTTAGGCTGGTTCTTCCACTGCTCAGTGATCGATCCCCCAATCGGCCAACAATGTCACCACCCTACCGCGTTGAGTCAGCATTCAATTCAGCTATGTACCGTAGTGCAATGGGCCTCAGGCGCAGAAAAAGTGTATTTTTAGCTTCAAGAGATTTTTTTTTGTTTTCCTTCTTTCATTGTCATCGTCGCTGAGCTACAGGTGAGCAACGTCCGCGCCCTAATGAAGGTAACGAAAATCTTGCCACGCGAAAAATAAACGACGAAGCGCTTCTCATGCAACGTGTAAGGTAAAGCTCGATTCACTTGAAATCTGAACGAACTACTTATTTTGGATAACGCTTCTAATGGTCGGTTCTCGAATGTTTTTCAACAGATTGTTTGGAATCTTTCAGTGGTGAAAGTGACATTCAATAAGATCAAAAAAATAGCAACACAAATTTAAAAAAAGCCGACACACAGAAAAAAAAACAATTAATTTTAACAAGCGCGTAAAATTTTCCTTCGTGTAGTTTCAAGCCAAAGGAAGCGTAAAAACGAAATTGTTTGCAATTTTGCATGTGACATACAACAATGTTTTCAATATTTCATACTACATTCAATATTTCATACAACATCAATATTTCATACAACATACTAGATTTAGGCGTTATCTGGCTTAAATTTACATGAAATATCCCATTCATTTCTGCCAAATCTAGCGTTTTCGTTATATACATTAGATAACGCAGAAAATAACATGTTTTTTTCAAACTGTGAAGAATGAACCCCGCTCCGGTTCAAAATTTACGAAATCGTTAAATTTGGCTAAATTTACCGTGTACAGTGTGCTCAAATGTTTCCATGTGCGGAAAAAAATTGTTTGGATGGATTGCAGTAAGTGTTGTACACAAAAAAATAAAGAATTTTAACAGGCGCATAAAACTTTCCCTCGTTTAATTTCAAGACAAAGAAAGTGTAAACAATGAAATAGTTTGCAATCTTTCAATTTTCAATATTCTATACAATAGACTTGATTCAGGTGTTATCAGACTTAAATTTAAATGACATATCTCATTAAATACTGTAAAATCTAGCGTTCCCTTTATGTGCGTTTGACTCGCAGAAATTACATGTTTTTTTTAACTGTGTAGTGGAACTTACGAGCGACAACTGCATAGGCACGTATTGAGTACAATTAACCAACGGCTGTCAATTCTGCTGGCAGTTAAGATGGTGACCAACGTCAACTTTATTGAATTAACGTCTTTTTAAACTGTACACAGAAAAAAATCATGAATTTTAACAGGCGCGAAAATTTCCCCTAATTTAATTCCAACCAAAGGAGGCGTGAACAACGCAATCGTCTGCAATATTTCATGTGCCATTTAGCAATGGTTGCAATCTTTCATACAACAGGCAAGATTCAGGCGTTATCTGTCTTAAACTCACATGAAATATCCCATTGTTTTATGGCAAATGTAGCATTTCTTTTATGTGCATTAGATAGCGCAGAAAATTAAATGTTTCATTTGATCTGTGTACGCCTGCTGTAGACGATTTAGTGCATTTGAGGCATCGTATTGTGCTTCCCATTACATCACCAATAGATGGTTTACATCTAACTCCACTCCGCATCCTTAACAGTAGGCCTTACTGCTGTTAGGATGAGGTCTGTCAGTGAGCCGAGTATGACCCATCCTAAGCTGAGTCCGAATCTTCTGATGTCGAGGGTAGGGCGTATCGTTTCACTCTTGTGTCGTATTCCTAATGCAGCGTAGGAACGCATCACGTGTGTTACGCCAAGGATCGTCGCACGCGCATCGAGACTTCCAATTCACCCAGCGGGAAACGTCGCTGCAAAGGATAGGTATATCATCCAGCTAAGCATGACGACCCTGGTGGCTTTTTGCGCAACTTGCAATTCGGCGCAGCTTGGCAACTTGCATGTTTGCAAGAGCGCATAGCCCTCAGCCGAGAAGATACGGTAGAGATCGGTCAACAGCTCGCTAAAGCTTATGGCCTTCTTAGACAACCCGTAACCAACCTTTTCTTCGATTAACGAACAACCCGTAAATAACAGGTTCAGGCCTTTATATGGAGGCAACTTTCCTGCTTCTAAGTTTAGCCACCTCAGGGTTTGCGCTTGTTCCACATAACTGCCGGATGCGCCAATCCACTTTGAGGCGCGTAGAGTCCCATGCCCGTTACGACAGCCTAAGAAGCTGTCATAACGTGTGTATCTCTACTCCCGTCAGATCTCGCCACCACTCTCTTGCTCTTCAGCCGGTAGGTCTGTACTCGAGAGTGGGGTCCCCTTGTACTAACCTCATGGCTTTAGTAGCCATGTCTTCGATTACTACATTCACCAGAGGAACCTTACCTCTTTCTACCAATTGGAAAGCTATTTGGTGAAGTCCGAAAGGCTCCGCTACAAATCCTATAGGATTAATTGTATTGAGGTTCTAAGATTTAGAGTATGCACGGTACCATTATAGCCCGTGCAATCTTGGTCAAAGTACAGCACAAAGCGTCAGAGAAGTTGCCGTTTAAGTCCCGAAGCACGTTCAACTTAATGTTGACGTTACACTTCACTGACTTGACGTGCTTCATAAACCGCAGTTTGTGATCGATCGTCACATCAAGAAGATTTCTGTCTTCACCTCTAGATTGTCGGTACTAACGTGCGGAAACCTTGACCTGTGGGTATGACCAAAGCAGACGTGCTTGATCTTAGACTTCTCAGGGGAAATCATAAAACAAACACCATCCGCCATGAGCCAACCACTTCATGTGCTGCTTTTTGCATATGAATTCTGTCTGCCATCGCGTATTTACCAAATACAACTAGTGTTATGCCATTACAAATTCTCAAGAATGCGTTCATTGCTGGATGGAATTCTCTAACAGCCTCGGTTCAGAGGTTGCAGTGGCGTTCAAGACTCGAAACTTCCTATTGTGTAGAAAGTCTTTCACGTAAGCCAACATTTGCCTTTGGAAGTTCCACTTCTTAAGGGAAGTGAAGGTAGGAAACCTCCATGAAAATTCGTTGATATGAGCCTTGGACAAATTGAGGGACACTACATCAACATGTAGGTCCTCCGTCTTGGCCTTGTAAATAAATGATCAAACTTGGAAAAGCACCTCTCCGCCCTAGTAGCACACTTTTAACAAATCAGTAGGAATGACTGCTAAGTGACTCAATTGTGTCACAATCAAGTTATTGCAACCAGTTTTGGCCAGTGTGAGCTGCTTGGGTGACCCATAGCCGCATCGAAATTCGTGTTGGTGAGGGTGGATTCGCTCTTGCCTCCCTAGCTCGGTTGGTTAACGATGGTCTATAACCTTTCGTTAGGGTCTTATCCTTTCCTGGTTTTACCAACCCTTTGTTCCACACGTCTAGAATCAGGCCAGGTTGCCAGACTCCGTTCATCGTGTCCAGAAGATGCAATCTACCGATAAGTGGTAGTTTTCTCAGGAAAGGATAGCCAATATTGTCGGACCCCGCTGCCTTGCCAAGGCGCAGGGCCTAGTTGAGCTCCTCTAGGTCTAAAAGCCTTTTGTAGTTTATGGTGTAACTACTCGTACCTTTGCTGGTACCACGGTACTCCCCCTCAATCATATTTTGACACGACGGAATCCATCTCTATGATTGCTTGGCAAATTGACCAGCAAAGGCCTCAGCAATGAGCCCCGGTTGGTTCGCGTAACCGGTATCCAATTTAACGACTCTCTCCACGTGGAGGTTCTTTCCACCAACGGACTTAACCTTCATCCTCAGCTCACCATAGCATGTGGATTCAGATATGTTCGCAGTGAAAGCGGACCATGTGATTCTATTGGCCTCCTTGATGACTCTTCTTGGTTTGGCTCGAACAGGGCGAAACTCTTTTAACATCCCTAGTAGCACATTTGTAGCTATTCGGTTGAGATAACATAAATATAACATTCTAAGTCAAAATCAAGTTACTACTGGTAATTATGACCGTAATGTGCTACTTGGCTTTGAAGTCTGAGAAAGGTCATCAGGTGCCATCCGGGGAAGCGCTCACAGACTTTTGCGTCTGCTCTTAACAGAAACTCGATCAATGATTAGCATAGTTTAAGACTCTCAGAAATCCAACCATCTATTTCAATCAAATTGAGCGGCAATTTGCCGCGCTTGCAAATTCCATCACTACCAACGCCGAACTTTGGAAGCGTGGAGTGTTCCTGTCGCCATCTTACATATTTTTCGAAGTAGAATCCCACAATCCATCTTTCTGCACTCTTCCACAGCATGGCACCATTGATTAATACACCTTTTTTTGAGTATTTTCTTCTTCAAAGACTTGGGTAACTCCATGAACTTTTCGTTTATTGAATGCTTGGAGTTCCAGATCTTGTTTCAGAATATTGTGCATGGACAAACTCGAAAATATCAGATTGGCAACTTCTACCCATTTCTATTTCTACCCAAAACTCTCTTCCTGACTTAGAAAGTTCGCTCGCAAGACATTGAAGGTCCCAAATAAGTTGGATACTAGGGCTTGCTCGTTACTTTCTGGAAAAAGGTGTTCTGTTTCACTAATAAGAATTGGACTCCTTTAGCTACTGCCTTCTTCTAGTTGGAGAAGTTGGCGAAGGATTGACAACTCTTTCTCGTAATTAAGAGTTCTTTCCATCTTCCATTTGAAGCCATATCTGGTATTTTCCAGAGTTAATCCTCGCGTCAGAAAAGTTGTTTGGACCGGTCGGAACCTATTCCTTTGCGTATGTAGGTGTTCAAAAAAGATTCGAAAGTCAGAGGATCTTAACAGGCCATTTCCAACTCGGCCGTTCCGACCACCACGAACAGCAACCATTCTCCGTACCGTCCGCTGAAGTTCCCTGGACCCGTTCCCTGACGATTATAATCGTTTGCGCATCCCTTCTCGAGTGAGGTTAGCCAGATGTTGGTGGTCATCCAATAAGTGTCACGATACCTACTGATGGTTCACACTTAGGTTTTTCAGATCTTTGCAAACGGCGCCCGGGCATTCTAATCACCGCGTCACAAAATAGCTCCTTAGTCCGCAAAAGAAAGACATTCAATGAAAACATGCAAACATGGCGTATTTATTTTCAAAACCCAAGGAGGAATTACACCAATACATTCGGAATATCAGTGGCGTGGTTAGACAACCATATCAAGGAGAGATAATGTAAAGCCCGATTCAAAGTAGAGTTGGACGCATTCAATTGAACATAACTCAAGAATTAAACATCAAACACGGTCGATCGAAACGTCAAACAAAATGGTATTTATTCAGCTTTTAAACGATGTAAAACAACTTATTACATTTCACCGTTTCGAACGAACTGTCGCACTTTACTTGTAATCGATGCCATCATGATCTGTACAGCCGCTGGTGACACTGTACTGGCGAACTTATTCCACTTTTAACGCATTTGTTGTGCATTTGTCGCTTCGTTACCACATCCTCGAAGTTTTCACTTGAAAATTGCCCAATATTTTTCAATCAGTCCTGAACTCAGGGCAATTCGGAGGATTAATCCTTTTGGCGTCGAAATTAACATTGTTTGCAGCATACCATTCTAGTACGTCCTAAGAGTAGTGGCAGCTGGCTAGATCCAGCCTAAACATAACGTTGGTCTTGTGTGGCCAAATGACGGCTAAAATCTGATTTCTCAGATACTCGTTAATAAAACCTTAGACGTGATTGTGTGAGATGCTGATGAAAATCTTGGTTTTGAGGCCACAGCTGCAGAGTCCTTGCCAAATTATTAGCTTCCGAGCAAATTTATCAGCAAAAACAAATTTATACCTGGAAAGGACATCTTTAGGACCAGTTGCCAGGTAAAATTTTCATCCGGGGATTTGTTTATAATCCATTTTGACATATGTTTCGTCGTCCATTAAAATACAGACATCAAATTTCGTCAAAATTTGGCCACTAAATTTTGTTTCAGTGAGTGATTCGGATGTTTACTGGCACAAAAAGACTTAAATCCTGCTCTTGAAAGGATGTTAGGCACGGTGGAATAGGTGGAATCGTATTTTTATTGACAAATCGCCTATGGAGACACCTGGTTTGCCTTTCACGTGCCTCAACACCTTTCTCCTCAGCTCTTTGTCCCTAGTGCCACTTTTATGATAGATGCGCTGTGCTCCATCCACACTCAGAGTATCCTTGTTACGTTTGATTTCAAGACCACCGTTGACTTTGGGAATTTTAACACGTTTACAATTTTCGAGGCAGACCCCGAAGGATTCTCTAGATGTTTGTGCACAATTAATTTTGTTTTCTCGAGTTCTATGATCCGTTATTTCGAGATGCGTCGATCAATCGAGAAAAACTTTTCACCAACTTCAATGAAATATGTTGAATTTTGTTCCAACCACCAGGGACGCGGTGGTGTATTGAACTGAGCGTCCAGATTTACTTTGCATCGAGCTTTATGAGATTATATTGGACACGGTGGTTCACCAAAAAAATTCCCTCTGCTGAAAAAAGCTTGAACTAAGAGTTCAACAGTCGATCAATTAGAGCAAACCCAGAACTCTCAGATGGCAACATTGTCATAAAATACAATTCCAACAAAAGCATTGTTCAGAGGATCCGTCTACGCAAATGTTATTGTTTTTTTTTTTCGTGCCCTCAAGCAACCAACCGTCCACTGGGGCACCAAAGCAACAATTTTAGTTTTATTTCAGCCGTATAGCACTCCTTCCGTGTTTTGTTGATAAAACTAAATACAAAGCTATTTTGTCCACCAACACCTCCTTTATGCACTTTTAAAGCCAAAATGTGTACAAAGTAGCCCACTCTATAGACGGTTGTGCAAATAAAAGTAAAAAAAACCTTTACAAGACCATAACGATTTTTAAAATGTTCTAGTGAAAGATGTAATGACCACTTCAGAACTTTTATAAAACCTATTGGCTGCCATCATAACCAGCATAGGGCCAAATGGCCACAGCTGTCAAATTGCACGGTGATATCGTGGTTGGCTTTTGTTGTTCTGCTTTGTTCGATTCTCTGTTTTTCTGATTCATTTAAAAGTAAATAATGGCTGAGAAAAAAGTGCTAGTGTTGCGGGAAATTTTGTTTGATAGCAAATTATCCAAAACAAACTGAGTTGTTTTTTCACAGCGTTTCATGCTCCAAATAATATGCGCATATAATTTTATGGTGAATATTGGCACAATAAGAGCCGAAAATTAATGCGCCTCGAAGATTACGCGAGTTAACATCAACAAAAACAAAGCTGAAGCAAATATAATTGGTAAATTGATCGTAAATTTCATAAAAATTTGTTTGTATTACATTCAAAATTTGGTGTATTTATTTTTAAACATTACAATTATTTCATCTATTTCAATATGGTGATTATAAGAAATCACAGTTTTGCCAAAAAGCCGATTTATCTTTGCAATGGCTACTATAAAACTATTTGGTCATTTGGTGACTTTCCTCTATGCCAATTTGCCGTTTAATGCATTAACTGGAAGCAAAACGGTTTTAAATGATTTTGCAACTGAACATAGTACACACATAAAAAGAAACACTGAATTTTATTCGTTATCTAAATCACATAAAAGGAATGCTTATTTGGCAGAAAATAACGGGATGTTTTATGTAGTTATGCCAGATAACGCCTGAATTAAGCCTGTTGTATGAAAGATTACAAACAATTTTGTTGTTTACGCCTCCTTTGGCTTGAAATTAAACAAGGGGAAATTTAACGCGCCTGTTAAAATTCACTATTTTTTTCTTTGTAAATAATTTGAACGAGTCCTAAAACGGCATTTCAAAACAGCATTTTACGAGTTCATAAAGCGAAAATAAAACCTTTAATAGGAGTAAATGGAACTTTAGATGACCAGGTTTTAAGATCGTTGTAATGAAGCTGTGTAGGTTCTCATAAACCTTACTAAAATTATAAATCTATTGGCACCTCTTACTGCCATTATAAAACCAAATTGATTTTTTGTGGTTTTCATAAAACTTAAATAAAACTTAGTAAGGTGGATGGCTTTTGCAATGTTACTTGAGCAGAAATGAATGACCAAATAAGCATTCGAAAATTATATCGAAAGGTTCTCCCGAGATACCCACGATTCATACTGATAGACGACGAAACGTATTTAAAGATGAACTTTGGGTAGCTTCCCGGTCAAAAATTCAATGTGGCCACAGTTCCACTTTTTTTACCAACACATAAGAATACCGTTTTGCTGATAATTTCGCTAGAAAATTTCTGATTTGCCAAACAATTCGCATTTGGAAACAAATCAATCATGTTTTCGGTACAAATATGTCGATGAACTCGATGTTCTACGAGAAAGAGTGCCTGAAGAAACGCAATGTTTTATTCTTCAACGCACACAAGGGCCCTATAAAGATTGGCCCAGATTTGTGAGACACTTCAGTGGTCTCGTGACGACAGCGTGGGTTTCGTCGAAAAGGACTTCAACCCACACAATTGCCCTCAATTGCGCTCAATCGAGAAATATTGGGCAATTGTTAAGTGGAAGCCGAAAATGACTGGAAAAGTGACTCGGTATGCTGCAGAAATTAAGAGATGGTGGAATAAAATGATGATATCCCGTATGGCATAAAGACGTTTGGCATCAGGACTTTTGGCAAACGGATGTTTAGCCAAATGGACGTTTAGCATAAAAAGTTTGACCGAATGGACGTTGGGCCAAATGGACGTTTGGCTGAATGGAGGAAAAGACACTTTATAAATTTTCGTGCTGGAGGCTTGACTTTTTGTTTTGAAATATATCAAGCATATTATCGTATCCCAGACTCTTTGTTTTGCGGAGAGAATCCAGCTTACAACCTTTTTTGGGTCAACGGATACCGGGATTGTGATGATTGACTCGAGTTTTTGGTGCACATCAAAGGACCTTCCTTCAGTCGTTATGAACCAGAGCGTAAATTTCTTTCAGTTTACTATGCGCGAGGTTAAGTGCAGAAAAAATATTTCTCGTTTTGTCTAATGCATGGCAGGTATGAGTTTTTAGATGGATCTGATCGTGATATTGAAATAAAATAGGTCAATGTATATTTATGTGTATTCTTCATTCAAATTGTGAAGTTCTCATATACTTGTCCCATTTGTTTTGCTTTAGTTTGATCATAATATTTCTCACTATGTTTGGATAATCGTCAGTCATTTTGAGGCTAGATTTTTGTGAGAAAGTTTGAGAAAAGTCGAAATTAAAATCAAGTTCTACTGTGAAATACCATGCCAAGTAATTTTGGGGTTCGAAGCCTTTTAACCATATATCTTGTAATCATTAGATTCCCAAGAACGTCTCAAAAGTAAAATAAGAAAAATGCAACTTTATCAAAGCTCTAAATTCTCAAATATTAGTTTCTCACATAATTCACCAAAATGTCTCAAATTGAAATGCATGAAATCATGAGAACTACATTTGTTTGATCAGTGAAACTCCAAAGAACTGCTCATGTTTGAAAGAAGGAAAAATCTCACAAAGAGTCATAAACCGAGCAAGCACTTGATTCAGAAGTTTGCTTTCGAATACAGGAATATGTATAGAAGACCCATGTGCAAAGAATCAAAAGAAGGTATCTTTCGGAGGAACGGCATATTTCTTCAAGATTATAAAAAATACTGACCCATTTTGTCTAGCTGTTTAACATAATACATATTGCCACCTAAAATCAGAAGTCTACGATTTTATCAAAACATGTTCACACTACTCATGTATATGGGCAAATGATCGAATACCACTTTTTGCATTTTGAACATAAAAATTTCTTTTTTTTTAGTGAATTGATATATGTAGTAGACATTTAATTTGAATGCTTATTACTGCAAATACTGATGACCTCTAAGTGTTATAAGTCAAGAATATCAAGATGCTATCTAATGCGATCGAGAATGTGTTTTTGGATCCTTATTTCCTTTTTAGGGTCTAATGCGTATGAAAACACTTGTTTAGATTCTCATTTCCTTTCCTCTGCAATACATTTATGCTAATAGTCAATTTTCGTCAAAACATCCATTCGGCCAAACGTCCATTCGGCCAAACATAAAATTGGTGGCAGAAATTGTCGAACATTGAACAAATAATGATTTGAAGAGCAATTTGAAGAAGAGTTCGTGATTTCACCAACATCAAAACGGAATAAGACTGTTGATAGTTTTTCCTAAAAGTCCAACACAACCCAAGTAACATTGCCAAAACCATCCAGCTTTATTAAGTTTTACTAAAGTTTTATGAAAGCCACTAGAATTCCTTTCGGTTTCATTTTGGCAGCAAGAGATGCCAATAGGTTTCAAATTTTAGTCAGGTTTATGAGAACCTACACAGCTTCTTTACAACGATCTTAAAACCTTGACTTCTAAAATTCCTTTTACTCCTATCAAAAGCTTTATTTTGACTTTGTAAACTCATAAAATGCTGTTTTGAAATGCCGTTTTAGGACTCATTCATATTATCTTATTATGGTCAGTTGAAAAACCATTTAAAACCATTTTGCTCCCAGTAAATGCATTAAACGGCTAATTGGCATTGAGAAAAGCTACCAAGCGTCCAGATAGTTTTATAGTAGCCATTGCTAAGACAAACTGGCTTTTTGGCAAAACTGTGATTTCTTGCAATCGCCATATTGAAATATATGAAATAATTGAAATTTGGAAAAATAAATACACCAAATTTTAAATGTAATACAATTGAACTGTAGATCTAAAACAAATTTAGGTATTCGTTAAGATAACCTTATTGAATTCTATCCATTTTCAGAAGTTTCATGATTAATTTATCGAATATATTTCTTTCAATTTTGTTTTTGTTGCTGTAAACTCCCATAATTTCCGAGGCGCATTAATTTTCAGCTCTTATCGTGCCAATATTCACCATAAAATTAAATGCGCAAATGATTTGGAGCATGATACGCTTTAAAAAACTCAATTTGTGTTATATATTTTGCTATCAAACATAATTTCCCGCAACACTTGAGCTTTTTTTTTGGCCATTATTTACTGTTGATTGAATCAGAAGAGCAGAAAATAGAACAAAGCAGAAAAACAAAAACCAACCACGATATCGCCGTGAAGTTTGACAGATGTGGCCATTCGGCCCTATACTGGTTTTGATGGCAGCCAATAGGTTTTATGAAGGTTCTCAAGTGGTCATAACATCTTTCACTAGAACATTTTCAAAATCTTTATGGTCTTGGAAAGGTTTTATTAATTTGTTTTCACAACCGTCTTTAGAGTGGGCCACTTTTCGGCTTTAAAGATGCATAGAGGAGGTGTTGGTGCACAAAACAGTTTTGAATGTAGTTTCATCAACAAAGCCGGGAGGAGTGCTATACGGCTGAAATAGAACTGAAATTGTTACTTGGGAAATCCTTTAATGTGTCTGCACAATTCTTTTACTGCATCCAGATATTAAATGGACCGAGCTTTATTACAAATTAATGATGATCTTGTAGTGAAAGAACCATTTACCTTGTGACTTATTGCCTGGCAATGGAGAAGCCTGTGTGATGGATGTAACAAATTCAATTACCTTGGATTTCCCCTTACTTGATTCAGAGCACGTAGTACTTCCATCCTGCATCCATCTGAAACCACCCCGTCCGACCTTGATTCCCTAATGTGAAGTGCCAATGAACTGCTTCATCATACTGCCCCAATGTGATCGTTGCGGTTGGACTGTGACTAACTGCGGCTAAAATTTACCTACATACAATCGCACAAGCGGTGTGAAACGAATGAGGCGACGCGCCGGGCAGCGAAGCCAAATTCGCCACAACTGACTGCTGCCAGTCTGTCTGTCAACTCCGACGCAAGAGTGTTTTTGAGCGATGGTGGCATGAAAAATGCTCAATCGAAGACAGCGTTCAAAATAAGGCGAAACGGATCTCAGAGTCATGTGGACAGAATTCCTTTTCAATTTTGGCAATCTGCTGCGAAATTGGGTTACTCATTTGTGACGCCCTCTTTAGACACTCGAAGGTCACTATTTCTGTTGGTACGTCTCTGTCAGTGTAGGAACAATACTGAACCCAGGCCATGTGCTCGTAAATGCGCAGCATGATGGATGTAAATTTGTTCAAGGCAAACCTCATGTTGCTCGGCAGGGGCAATCAGGTGTTCAGGAATTCCGATTGTCTTCGCACAAAGTTGCATGCTCATGTTGAACTTCGGCATCCTGAACCTGATGATTCCCACGTATTCGATCAATCTGAATGAACTTATAGCTGATAATTTATGCATTTTTCGAATCTACTGCCCCGGCCATCCGTCGACGGTGGTGGCTTTGACCCGTTAATTGCACACACCATACGGCCGGTATTATTATTTTATTTTTATTTATTGACTACGAGCGATCAATGCCCTGGCTGGCAATCGACAGCCACCAGTGAGATCGCTATCCGAATGCGCGAGCTCGCGGAGATTTATGATCGATCGTGTCGGTTCACGACTCGGAATGACTTTTGAATGGAAAAATTGATCATCTTGGTGTCGGAGGTAGTTTATTTCGGAGGATCGGTCCATTGGAGGTCACGGTGTTCATATCAGTGATCGCGAGGTTGTCTGGACCGATGGGAAGAATAGAAATGATATTGATGAGCATTTAATCAGCTCAGTCAGAAAAGTTATCTGGAAATCAGAGCTTTTTTTAGAGGTCATGATGGTTTTCAGATGAATATCAGATGCAGCCTTTATTGTATCGCTGATTTGTCCATGAAGAAAGTTATTGTGTGATACTTACATAAATGTATCCTAGATATGCATTGCAAAAATGCTTTAAAAAGAAATGTGTCGCATAGGGTGGAAAAGTAATGGAAAATGTACAAAATATGACGAAAAGCTAGACTTATGCAAATTTTGAAAACCTCGCTCCTAAACATAAAAATACATAATGTGATCAGTACATAAAATAATTAATACATAATGTGATCAGACTATGTATGGGTTGATTTATAGAGGTTGTGGTTATTGTATAGGTCTAACAAACAAAATTGCTTAAAGTGCTAGTTATGCAACCTCTATAAGCTAAGGACTGTATCATTAATTATGAGTACACCTAAAAATTGCTGTATTTAAATATGTTTTATTTATTTTGCAACTCTAATTCATTTAAATTGTTTATTGACCATCAAAAAAGACCATTACATCAGTATTCTTTTAATTTTTCAAAAACCTGCCAGCTCTCGTACCCTCTTCTTGATGTTCCTCATGGAATTTTACACAACCGTCCCGTCGATTGATTTGCTTACGTTTACCCAGTCTTTTTTGAAGTTGATAATATCATCTGCTCCTCTAGCTTTCTTCCGCAGCTTTTCTTTCATCAAAGTCCAAAACTTCTCAAACTTCTCTTCATACCAGTCCTAGGTGGCACGCGCATGGTGGCAGAATGCCAGTGTCGAACCTTTGAGTTGTTGGATAAGTGACAGAATTTATTTCTGCAAGCATTCCTTCCGGTACATTTCAGCGTTTATATTTGCAGTAGTGAAAAAAGCTTTTTTCCAATTTTTTTTTCGCCAAAGATCGATTTCTCCAAATTTGGGACATCCCTTCCACGCTTCCAGTGTAATACTGGCCACTGGAAGTGACGCACGTCTCGTCATCCATGATAATGCACATGTCATTCTGGACTGCACAGACACTAAAAGCTTCTTCTTTTTTCTTATTTTCTTAGCGACAATCCCTTTTCAGTATAGTACTTGGCCACAATGGATGTTCGCATCTATTCCGTAAGATCTCACATTGTTCCGCTTGAAGTAAAACTTTAACTTTTAATGGAGGTTTTCGTTTGTTTACCAGGCAAGCCAAACATTGATACTAAACAGCTGTCAAAATACGGTATAGTCTTTTCCATACAGAACTTCAACGGTGTACTCATCATTAACGATCAACGATGCCTTATGATTTTAATGGTAGTGGCTATTACTCTTTAACTTTTAAACAAGGAACAATGTTTTCACAAGACTCAAAGAATGAGAGCATAACAGTTTCATTTTCGGCTGCCCTAACTAATGAATATCGAAGATCTTGATAGAGTTGACATTCGATCGCTACTTTTGAAACTTAAGCGTGTGGGTTTAACCAGGACACTATTAAAATGGATCGAATCTTATTTGACAGATAAGGTCTGTATCCGCAATAATCCGGACACCTCAAAACATAAATAAAACATAAATTTCGCATTATATTTCCGTCGTAATTGTTTATTTCAGATTCCTGGGATGTGTTTTAACAATTCGTGAAGAAAAAACATAGTTATTCGTTATTTGCATAAAATTTTCGAACTTTGCGCTTAACTCCGTCCATTAGGGTTTGTACAGACTCTTCAGAAATCGTAGAAGCCGTCTTTGTCCAAATTTGCTGGAAGTGTTTGATGTCTTTGATTCCTTGCTTCTTTCCAAAATGCTTCCGTTTCATCAGAGCCCAATATCTCTCGATTGGTCGTAGCTTTGGGCAATTTAGCGGGTTTGAGGTTTTTGGTGCAATGTTCACTTGATATGCTTGATACCACTCCATCACAGTTTTAGCATAGTGGCATGATGCCAAATCGGGCCAGAACAAAGGTTTTTCTTTGTGACTTTTGATGAAAGGTAGCAATCGTTTCTGCAGACACTCTTTCCGATGGATCTCCTTGTTGATTGTACCTGTTATGACGAAAGATTTACTCTTTTTGCCACACGTGTAAATTGCTTGCCACACAAGGTATTTTTTGGGAAATTTCAATGCCTTCTTTCCGTTCTGAAATGCTCACCTATAGCATTTCTGACCATATCAGAATAAAAAGCCAGCCCTGGAAGCTGCTTGAAATCCTCCAGGACATAAGTTTTATCGTCCATAACAACGCATGAAAACTTCGACAAATATTCGCAGTACAAACGTCGAGCCCGTGATTTTGCTGCCAAGTTCTGTTTGTCGTTGCAATTTGGAACTGTTTTTACTTTATACGACATAAGTCCCATTTCCCAAGATTTTTGGACAAAACCAGGCGACATCCCTATTTTACGAGCCACCGTTCGAATGGAGCAGATTTGGGTTTTTTGTTAATATCCTTTTCACCTTTAGGTGCTTGACCGAATCAGCGCGTCCAATGTATTTGTCACTTCTCGGTTTCCTCTCCACCGTCAAACGTTCCGAAAATGATTTGAGCACATCGCGAATAGTGGATTTAGGCAAATCCAATGTTTTTGCAAGGTCTCGTATTGACAAGTCAGGATTTGTCGTACGCCCGTACAAAATTCGCTCGCGCACTTTCGTTGCCATCTTGAATACTAAACATGAAATGTAAACATCAATCATAGTCTATTTTCATCATAGACTCTCAGCTATACCACAGAGAAATGTTTCATTCCTACGTGGAATATTTCAATTGATGAACAATGATTTGAAGGTGTCCGGATTAATGTGGATACAGATTTTAAAACACAGGTGGTACGATTCAAAGGAAAGATCTCTGGAGCACTTAATGTCACCTCAGGAGTTCCACAGGGATCTCATTTAGATCCTCTTTTATTTATTATTTTTGTTGATGATGTTAATATTGTGTTAAATTATCTTAACGTTATTATCTATGCTGGTGATGTGAAACTGTACATGGGAATCTGTGGATGGTTAGATCTGCAACATTTTCATAGCGAAATTCTTGTTTCTACGAATGGTGTGTTAAAAGTCTGCTTGGTATTAATATTAAAAAGTGTAATACCATATCATATTCGAGAAAACTAAGATAACTTCACTTAGAAACAGTTGTGTCTAAAGTTATTAAAATAACACATATAACTTTATTTTATAATATAATTGGAATTTTTTTGTGTGATCTAGACCAAAATTACGAGCAATCCAGACTTCGAATACATGGAAGAGTTAGTTATTTTAGGATATAAATATATTCTTCCATTTGAACCCCTTAACGGTATTCTCAATCATTTATTCTTCAGTTGTTTAAGTAAAAAAAACATGGTGTAGCTTCTGAATTATTCTAATTGGTTGTTCCAAAGGATTGAACACTTTTGTTGAAGGTATATGGGACATTGTTGTTTTACTTGTAATGCCAATCAAGCATCCTCTTCACAGTTCGTAGGTTCACCCCTTGAACTAATAAACAGCTAATAGTTTAATTTAATATTAAATATATCAGAAACGACATGTTGAATCTTTTTAACAAAACAAAATCCAATCCAATCCTTTTAAATTTAGTAATATTTAATTATGTGGAATTCAGTTCTTTTTGAATTCTAAATAAATAATGTTTCAGTAAACAAAAAAAACGCTCAAAATACTGCTGTTACTATTGTGCAGAGATCTATAATTTCAAAATGTCTCCATAGATAAATATCATAGAAGCACTTCACGTGTTAAAAATGGATTCATAATTATTATAGCTGGTTGTTGGAAGGAGATTCTTTATATCCCTGTGGCTACGTATAAGTGATGTTGCCTATTCATCCACTCAACCCCTTGCTGGCCCTTCATACAATGGCATGATTAGGATAATCAATGGTTATTAAGGCTTGATCAAGTCCTAGAGAGAAGAAACCCCATTGTTGTCGGGCTTAGTTTCCGTGCTACAATGGGTGTGGTAGTATATATCATACATCATACATACAAAACTTGCTCGAAAAAAGATAGTTCACTGAAGAAAAGATTTCGTTCGAATTATCTGACTACTATGCAAACTAACTCCAGCCCTAGATCAGTTGGTCGTGTTAACAAATCTGTGCCATTCATAGAACCACAAAAAGGAGGACAGTAACAACAGTATACTTTTTTTAACAAGACCGTAGTAAACTCACTTCTACTCATACTAACCTCTTTATAAGCAACGGGTGCAGATAATCAGTTAATCCACAGTAATCAAATCATAGAACATTGCTTTCGAATACATAGAATCTAATTCTCAGGAATTCGATTCCATTTAGCTTATTCGATCAATACTTCACCGGTCAGCCCTATCAACTCAAACACACACACTCTTGAACCCCACATCGAGGTCAGCTCGTGGACAGCAGCTTTAAATCACTCAACGGGTTCATTTAAAATCAAACAACCTGCGAGTCGATTCTCGGTGGGGCGGTCAACTCAACAACCACACGGTTTTGTTCCAGATTCAAAGTGCAACAGAATCAGTAACCTGCACAAACCGGTCAGTGTGTGTGGCGGCGGCGGCGGTGGTGTTTAGAATCAATCTCTAATAACCGAGTGTAGCGAAGGGAACTTCGGCTCTAAGAATATTCTGATGCCAATTGTTCTCGCGCGCCACTCGCACGCCAAGGATATCAACTATCGAATGTGCGAGGGGATGCGAAACACGCGCCCGACAATCTAGCGCTCGATTGAATGCTGACTTGTTGGCGACTGATTATTATTAAACTGTGCTACGAGAGACTCACTTAGAATGTGACGTTCCAAGTGCCGGTATGATTTATGGCACCGTTTAAGGGAACAAAAGGCGGAGTGATTTTCGAATGGCGCAGTCAAATCAGCTTCAGTTGATTGTTTTTAATTGAGTAGGAAGTTGTGTTTTGGAAACGGTTCGATTACATTTCAGGATCGCGAATGTCATTTCAGGATCGCGATGTCGAGAAATGCGATTCGAGATTGGTTCCGAACCCAATCATTGTTTTGTTCCAGGATTCAGGTTACAGGAATCTTTCAGAGCATTAGACTCTGTAGCGCAATTCTTGGTATTAAATGATCCACAACTTCACCTCTCACTTAACAATTCGCGAATGGCTCTATGGATGTTCCTGATCCTATGGTCATATTCCTACTGCATGCTTTTAACATAATGAAATGTTTTCTTCAAGTTATTGTTAACTTCGCAAATACTAAATATGTGTAATGAAGCTATTTCACCATGAAAAAAACTTGCAATAGACTTGCATATGACAAACGAATGTTCTATGAGATTATAATTTTACAATCTATATGAAACACGGTATGACCAAAGTATAAACAAAACTTTTTCATGGCGAAACGATATCATAGCTAATGTAATTTTATGCGTTAAAGTTGATTGTTTATAACCTTTTCAAATGGGAAATTATAAGTGATTTACGCATGGAAGTCAAAATTGTACATGCGGCTCAAGGCAAGCAGTGAAACTTTTCGCTTTACCTTATCTTACTTCATATGCCATTGATTGGATTGAAAAACGTAGCAGATCACTCGAATAAATTGTTGAATTTTTGTGAGATTACTTTATGGAACTCACAAAAATCAACATGGCGATTTACAAATTATGTTTACAGTGCGGGTTAACACATGAGTTAATGTTTTGAATTTTAAATGTTCGTGCTTTCTTTTCTGGTTTTTTTTTTGTGAAATTGAACAGAGTAATGACATTTAATCCCAGCTGGTTTCAGGTTCCTCAAAACCCAACGAAAAATGTGCCTTTGCTTATATTTCAAACTAGTACATTTTTCGTTTACAAACAACTAGCATACACGCTATTTCCATACACGCTATTTCAAAATAACCAAAATTGAGTACGTTTGGCTTAAATCACTCAAAAGTGAGTACTAAAATACCAAACAAATATCAACAAAATATTATCATTTTCACCCTTTTGGCCAGACTCAGTGATTTTTGACTCAAAAGTGAGTAGCTTCAAAATAACGTGTGCGTCTCGTACTAATAACTCGATTTGAGCTCGACAAGTCTGCACATTGTAGACGAAATACGCATATCTGTCGAAGATAAGCAAAGGTAGTTGGAATTAAATGGAGAATACTAATTTTTCTTCTAATTTCTAATTAATATATTACTCTTCACTCCTAGGCAAAAATGAAATCAACAATTGTCATTATGTACGTGATACACTATTTAGTGTTCCTTATTATTCAATACCAACTTCACAATACCAACTGAACCAAATAGACTGTTATATTGGAGTCACCTTGCTCAACACGTTCAAAACATGCTTCAAATTTGCTAGCAAAAAACATTATGGATTACGTCAATGGCGTTTATATAAGGTCAGGCCCAACAAGCAGTTGCATGTGTATGTAGAAAACATATTGTAAACATTGCTGAGCAATCGAGTGGTGACATTACACTACCATAACATTTCTAGAACGTGTATAGAATTAATTGAAATGATAAACTTAAAACTTTTGTTGAACTTATTGTTGAAATTTAATCGACACACATGCATCTCGAAGCTTAACCTTTTACTTCCCAGAATGATTTTCAATGTTTTCAAATGCAAAAATACGCTTTTATCTTGCTGAACAAAAGTAAATTTATACTCTGCTGCACTCAGTTGTATACCGTGTCCAATATATTCTCATACACGTTTTCCTTGCATTGGTATCTTACAACTACTCAACATGCTTCACGTATGTGTTGGTTTAGTTTTGCACTATGTTTATACAAACGCTTTTGGGTTCTGTCCGATTGTTTTCATTCGGTGTTTATCTTTTACCAGCGATGAAGTAGTTTCGTCCTGTGGTAATAAAAAAGCTTTTGAAAGGTGAGCGCCCGGGCGCTTTTTTCAGAAATTTGAAAAACCTCGGAGTAAAGCGTGATTTTGTGTACCGAACCATCCGAAGGTACCGTGACACCTGCTCGTTGGATGACCAGAAGAGATCCGGTCATACTCGTACGGTGCGGACTGCACGAGTTGTTAAAGTGGTCAGGAGACGGATTAGACGAAAATAACAGCGTGTACGGAAAATGGCCGCAGATCTAAATTTTTCGAGATCGTCAATGCACAATATACTGCAAAATGACCTCGGATTCTAAGCTTTCAAGAAACGTAAAGTTCGCGGAGTTATGGAACCTTCCAAGCAGAAACGATTCGAAAGAGCAATTCTGCATTTGTGGCGGCACGGTGGGGTAGAATTTATCTTTTCCGACGAAAATTTATTTGTCTTGCAACAATCCCACAATGTCCAGAACGACAGATTGTGGGCTCTCTCTTTGAAAACTGTTCCATGATAGGAATATTCCACAATTCCAAAGAGCTGTGTCAGTGATGTTTTGGGGAGGAATTTTCAAGCGAGACAAATTACCACTGGTTTTCATCGAAAAAGGCGTTAAAGTGAATGCCGTATATTATAAAACGGAAGCTTTGGAGAAAGTTGTCAAGCCATATGTACAAGAGGTGTTTGGAGATGATCACTATGTGTTCCAGAAGGACGGAGCACCATCGCATACTGCAAATCTCGTTCGGAGCTGACGCCGAGAAAATTTGACCGACTTTTTGGGCAAGAATGAAGTTTACCAGATCTGAATCTCTTGGACTATTTCGTATGGTCATACATGCTGGCAAAGGTAAATGACCACAGGGCGTCTAATATGAACCAATTCAAACCCATAATCAAACGAATTTGGGACCAAATGTGCGTGCAACCTGTGAGGGTTTCGAAAAACGTCTGGAGCTGGTCAAGAAAGTTAAAGGCGGTGTTATTCCAAAACATATGCTGTAGTTGATCAGTATTATATTGCAATATAATGGGTAAAGTTATCAATACAATTTGGATTATCGATTTGAAATAAATAGAGTTTTATTTTGTATGAGAATATATTGGACACAGTGTATGCCATATTGTTATTGAATGGTTTTTTATTGTCTGCACTGGATTACCAACTTTTTGGCATAGAGTTTAGACTACCCTGGGATATAGCAGTATGTATGTAGTTTTAAGCATTTTTCTGGTAAGAAAATTGACGTTGCTTATTGCGTGCCTTTTCTAAGAGGTGTGCAATAATTGGCTGGTTTTAGACTGTGTAAGAATTGGTGCAGGCTTAGAAATCTATCAACTAACGTCGAATACAAAATGAAAGGCTGGTGTTATATAGCCTCTCATTTGGCTTTTCTAAGTTTTCTACCTATTCTACCTATTGGTTGAAATTTGTGTTTCATTTGTATGGGGGCTTCCCTTTCAAACCATACAATTATTGCATTCAAATCCCCCACATGCCAAATTTGTTTCTATTTGCTTAATAAGTTCTTGAGTTATGCAGAAATTTGTGTTTTATTTGTATGAGAGTCCCAAACAATCAAAAGAACCTTCCCTAGCCCTGAAAGTCCCTCCATACAAATTTTCACACCAATCGGTTTAGTAGCTTCTGAGTCTATAAAGGTCAGACAGAAAGAGAGAGAGATAGAGAGAGAGAGAGAGAGAGAGAGAAAGAGACACTCTTATATATAAATAGAATCTTGCCATGAAAAACCCCCACGTGCCAAATGTCGTTTCATTTACTTGAATAGTTCTCGAGTTGTGCAAAAATTTGTGTTTCATTTGTATGGGAGCCCCTTCGTCCAGAGAAGGGAGGGGTGTCTTTTTATCATAAGAAGCTTTATCGGCCCCAAAAACCCCTTCATGCTAAATTTCACGCCAATTGCTCCAGTAGTTTTCGAGTCTTTAAGGTTCAGACAGACAATCTCGCCTGTTGTATGAAATATTGCAAACATTGTTGTATGGCACATGAACGATTGCAAACAATTTCGTTGTTTACGCCTGTAAATTAGAGGAAACTAGAGGAAATTTTACGCGCTGTAAAAATTAATTATTTTTAGTTGAGGATCGAATGACGTCAGCTCAATTTCATCGTTTCGGATTCCGTTTGATGGCTCTTAATGGCATCACTTACTTTGCTTGGAAATGCTCAAGTCACTTGCAGCACAAAACACTGGTTTTCGCTAATTGTGGTATTTTTACATTCTTCAACTGCCTTTTCGGACTATTCCAACAACTGGTTTCGCAGACCTGAGCGAGAATTTTCTCCATACGCTTGTCACGTTCCGATAAATTAGCTAGACCGGAACTTCGATTTCAGATTGCTGAAACAGCTAAAAATGAACGATGGATTTTTTTTTTCAAGCGGACAAGAGGAATTAACTTACCATTTCATTTTAGGTTGCATCGTTTTATGTCCTGTTTATGCATGTTATAAGAAATGGCCTTTTGAAAAATGATTATAACAAATAAAAAGTGATTTGTTACTCTGCTTTCTACTTTCTTCTTCGAGCTTCATCCTTGATAATGCCGTAACTTGTTACGGCACACTTTTACACTGCACATCGAACCATTACTCTATAAATTCAAGCAAAAAAAAAGACATGAATTGGGAAAAAAGCAAAATGTCGATCACTTCCTTTAGGGAAACCGAATATAAACAAGGAGATTGACGTCACTACTTCGATGACCTTCGATTATTTGCTATGCGATACACAAACACTACCATGGGCCACTAATGTCACTACACATTGCATAATTTGACTTATACATGCAAGTTCCTTTGGCAGGATCTCATTGGGATTACGTAGCATCGATACAACACACAGAAAAAAATAATTAATTTTAACAAGCGTGTAAAATATCCCCTCGTTTAAATCCAAGCTAAAGGAGGCGTAAACAACGAAATTGTTTGCAACTTTTCATGTGCCATACAACAATATTGGCAATCTTCCATACAACAGGCTGGATTCAGGCGTTATCTGGTTTAAATTTACATGAAAAATCCGATTATATTCTGGCAAATTAAGCATTCCCTTTATGTGCATTAGATAACGCAGGAAATTCAATGTTTCTTTTTATCTGTGCACATTTAACACAAAATTAAGTTTGTGTTTCCTAAAATGTTTTGCGGAAGAAAAATTCTAGTTCATTTTCCATATTTATTATGGACATTCCATAACGAAAATCGAAGATGTTCAAAACAAGTTTCATATATGCCAGAAAAAAAACATCATGCAAAAAGTAGCAACGAAACATGAAAATTAACTCAAATTTTGTTTGAGGAAGTTTGTTCAAGAAATAAAATTTCAGTTGACTGAACAAAAAGAGAACAAAAATGTGTTCGCTGTTCTTGGTACCACGTTGATCCAATTCATCAGTTTCATTTCATAATGATTCCGACTGCTCGAAGTTTCACTTCTGTTGTACAAATCGACAAACTCTTCAAAACATTAGTCGGCAATAGACTAACCCAGGAGGCGGGAAGTTGCCTTAATAGAGACCAAAAAACATCAAAACATATATTGTGTTGCATGCCCCGATGATTACAGGATCATAAAGGTATCAAGATCAAGTGATGACTCCAGGCATTCTTTCATCACACCAATTGATCACGAATCGTATTTCGATCACTCAACGAATCATATTACAACAAACGAATTCCGTCTCATATCTTGATCGTAAATTTTATTATCTACGATTATAGTTAACAAATATCGCTCAGAGCCACCGACCAATAGCAATACATTGAAAAATAATACCTAGGCAACGAACCATACCGCGCCTATTAAAATCATTCAGCTTAACTCAGCGCTATCCAACTTTGACGTGAACTCAATAAAACATTCCCGTTGATACACGCATGCATTGCCGACTATTTCTGCCCATTTTTTGTAGCTTTATTGTGCTCAATTATTCATGCCATAAAACGCAAAGTAGATGGCGACCACAGACAACCAAAATAGCCAGGCCGAGCACTGAAGTCCTCTCGTGCTGTGACATGATCAAAACATATCGTCGATCCACAAGACTCAGCCGCACTTGAAAGAATAATTGGCTGTGCATTTATTCCTTCGTGTCTGGGGTTTTATGATTTATTTACACTCTTGAAATGATTATATGGATTAACAAGTGCACTTCGCATTCAGAGGTGAAAAATGCGTTCTTTCAATTTGAAAGGTCATACGTAAGAAATCGGTCCTGAGCAAGCTCCAGCAGAACTACCATTGAAGTAATACCAAAAAGTTTAACCATTAATCTTTGCCCCTTCCTCCAAACAGCATCACCGAAACCATGACCAGTATACTCTCTACCCCGGGCAAGTATCGCTCCCGAAAGGATCACAGTACCGGTTCGATCCCCACATTGGTCTCCCTGGAGGAGGAATCTAGTCTACACACGATCACCGGTACCGAGTCTGAACTTCACGGCTATCACCTGCACCCGTTGGCGGCCTCGTCGAACGGTGCCTCCGGCAGCACCAACGGTAGCCTTGAGCCCTTCGCCAACAACGCACTGAACATCAAAAATGGACTCAGTGTCAAATCCCCCCGACGAAGTTCCCTAGGAATTGGCCTTCTTGGCAGTCGCAACAGCAACGGAAACGGCGAAAAAGGCAACAAACGACGCAGCTCCATTGCAGTGGCTTTCCTCGGTGGGGGCCGTCGCGATTCAAAATCCCACAATCACCACTATCCCATTGCGACGATCCCAGAAAAGTACCACAAAACCACAGAGTCAGACATTGAAAATGACTCGCCCAATCACTACTTCACGGTGCCAGCTGGGAGCGTTGCTGCCGTCGTTCTTAGCGGTGAGGCCAATGGATCCGAACCGTCGGAATTCAGTGCCAGCAATGGTAATCTGCCCGCAAATGGGTCCGGTTATGACAAGAAACGACGTCGATCGTCGTCGTGGCAAACCAAGCTGGAACGGCGGCGTCGTAAAGGCATGTCCTCTGCACTGGACAATGCGGAAGGCGCCGGCAACAGTGGCAGTCTGGATGGTTTCGGGTCGGCGAACGGATTGGACGCCTTCAACAGCAAGTACGGCCGCGAAAAACGGCACTCGTGGTGGAACATTTTCGTTCCGGAGAATCTCAAACAGAGGTGAATATATTGATTCAATTATAGTTACAAAAAAATCCGATATCCTTAGGTGCAGAATTGCATCGTAAAATTATCACCCCAAGCCGCCGCTTTTGTTAATACCGTTTTTTATGACAACACTTTTTGACGATGCCCGGCCTCTAGCACCTTTTTCGAAGGCACACGTTCCGAAACGATTTCATTGACATTTTGCCAACTGCGTCATTGAGGAAAGATTTGCGAAAATAATGACATGAAAACGAAAACAAAAAATATTTGCCGGTAATTATGAGTAGCATGCACGAGTTGGGCTGTAAACATTGAAATTTAGCATTCCGTCACGCGTTGTGAATCATTTTTTTTTGTTGAACGACGAACGTGGATGATTGACTTTTATGAAGTTTTATTTTTGTGAACCCAAACAAAGCGCGCTGAACTTAGATTTCGATAGCAAACAACAGTTTATTAATTGAGCTGTTGGCGTAAAGGTGAAAATTAAATTGACGGTGGAGGCAAACATGTCGGAGGTTTCAAATCAATAAAGCTTCAAGCATTCGGAAAATCGTATATGAAATTATTGTAATTTTTTTTTATAGAATCGTAAAGAAAAGCGAAACTTGCTGCTTCTAGAAGTATTCAAACAACAAAGACTATTATGACCTCACATCGTAGCCGGAAGATGCGTCGGTTTTCCGATTTTGAGGTTAAGGGTTGCCATACGCCTTTTCGGATAGAAAACCCATTCGACTGCCCTGGATCACAAAGCGTATTATAGATCATTGCACGATGGCGTCATCAATGCAGTTTTGCTAGTTCAGGGAGCTTATTTACGTGGACTTAGAATATTTTCGGTATGATCGGTTTGGGATTTTGTGCTCTAAATTTATTACGATTGAAGTAAAATAGCCGGAAAACATAATTTCTTCGATCCAATCGTACAGAATCCGGAAAAAGCCGATGAAAAATATCGTTTGAGTGGTTCAAATTCTAACACCTTGTAAACAAGCTCCCTGAACTGCTCCCTGTCCACAAAGTGACATTCAGTGCAATGATCTACACGCTCGTTCAGATCTACTCTAAATAGAGTAACTTTCACTCAGTTTCGTATTACCATGCTAAATGTCAAAAACTGAGTAACTATATAAGGAAACTGAGTAAATGCTACTCTGATTGTGAAAGCGCTATAATTATATAAATAGAGTAATTACAATGAAGCTGTCAAGTTATCAAGATGGGATGGCTGTATGTTGTAATCAACAATCATTTTCACGTCAAAGTGCCGAATTCATTCCATGACCCAACAAACATCAATGCTGAATAACTGTATGTTCAAACAAATTTGGAGAAATTGTTCAGCTTTTTCTTCTAGAGAGCTGAATAATTTCTCCAAATTTGTTCGAAGAAGCGGTTATTCGACACTGATGTTTGTTGGGGAATACAATCAATCCATAAATTTACAAATTTAAAGTATTTCGACTCTTCCGTTTCGACTGGACAGTTGTCGGAAACAATCAACAATTTCATTAAAATAAAATAAAAAATAAAATTAGATACTGATTAACGTTTACTCAAATTTTGACAAGTGACCTAGTTAATCAGAATTGAGTAACTCTTTAGCTACTCTAATTAGGGTAGTTCCAGTTTTAACAAAATTGAGTCATTTTCTACTCAATTTTGTAAAAATACAAACATACGTGACTGAGCAATGTTTACTCTAACTTTGACAGGTGATCT
Source organism: Aedes japonicus (assembly GCA_034211315.2). Lineage (NCBI taxonomy): Eukaryota > Metazoa > Arthropoda > Insecta > Diptera > Culicidae > Aedes > Aedes japonicus. Next base: position 19,859 of record JASCZW010006357.1, on the reverse strand, counting down.
AGTCAATCAAAAATGAGTAAACTTCAATTACTCTAATTAGGGTAGTTCCACTTTTAACGAAACTGAGTCGTTTTCTACTCAGTTTAGAGTAATTACAAACGAGCGTGTATTGTGCTTGACGTACACGGTAAGCTTCCTTTACCCATTAATGGGTAAGATTTATTATTATTGTTATTCCGCCTAAGGAAATTTTTACCCATTTTACCATAAAACTGCGTCTACCCATTTAAATGGGTAGACGTCGTTTTTCAATAAAATGCGTAAAAATCCACAGGAGGAATAACAATAATAAATCGTACCCATTAATGGGTAAAGGAAGCTTACCGTGTACATTAAACGAATTCTAGTCAAAATAGTCAAAAGGTCGAAGGTAACATTTGTAAACAATGACATCTATAGCGTATAGTTATAGCTATAGCTATAGCGTATTTTTATGGGATTTGCTTGCTTCCACAAACAAAATAGCACCATAAACAGATGCAAGGGGCTATTACCTTCCCGGCGGTAGTGGATATAGATGTTAGCAACCTGGAATTTCTAGGAAAATTACGTTTGAAGTCATTGTTTACAATTGTTACCTTCGACCTTTTGACGATTTTGTCTAGAATTGATGTTTTGAGATCACAAAGAAAGTCCTCATTTAGGAACTGTGAGAGTGTTTTCTAGCAAACTATACTTTCTAGCAAACTGTGTGAGTGACTTCTACACGCTATTTCTAAACAACCCACATTTGAGTACGATCGACTCAAATTCGTCGGAAGTATGGCTACTCAAATGTGAGTAAAGATGGTTACGAGTAACACGTTGACAATGCATAAACATCGATCGGATTCAAGTCGATGTTGACTGTTTGTCATCTTACCACTACGAACTATCTTTACTCAATTTTTAGTAGCCATACTTCCGACGAATTTGTGTCAATCGTACTCAATTTTGGGTTGTTTAGAAATAGCGTGCACTCCCGCGTCACTTAACTCAATTTTTTAGTATGCTATCTCTATTTCTCTCACGGATATGTTACTCAATTTTCGTTAAAAAGTGGATCAACTAAATTTTTGAGTAGATCCACTTTTTACGAAAATTGAGTAACATTTCCGTGAGAGAAAAAGAGATAGCATACAATTGTACTCAAAAATTGAGTAAAGTGAAACGGGAGTGTGTAGCAAATATCTCCTTAGGGCATCTTCAACGGCGATCCAAATCGTGGATTGTACACTCAGTAGCAAAAAAAAAGCCGAGCAAAATTTTGTTAGCAAAAAACTCCATGTTCAACCTCCTGTAACTTTGTCAATTATCCATATTCTTGACTGAAAATTTGACAACATTATACAAAATGTATATACCTTATGTGACCAAAATTTCATGTTGATCAAATTTATGAATTTGGAGTTATCATAAAATATGTGGAAAAAGTCATTTTTGGACATAGCAATTTCAAAAATCCGTATTTCTGTGAAAAAATTAGGTAAAATATTACAAATTTCTCCATAGCTTATAAAAGTACAGAAAATAATGTGGACAAAATTTGAACTGTTTCCATGAAGTGGTTTGGACTACAGCTGGCGTCAAAGTTGACGCACCAACATGAGCATTTCCCTTTTTCACCCGATACTGACCTTGCTGAAACATCGGTGCAAAAAAAAAGCCGAGGTGAATTTTATTAATAATACTGTATAACACTGTAAACGTAGTTTTCACAAACCAATTCATACTGAATGCCATATTTGCAAAGTTCTTTGTGGGTTACACTAGTTATTTGGGATATTTCACGCATAACAAATCATGTGTATTAATAAGATGAATTCACCTCGGCTTTTATATTTCAGCAAGGCCAGCATCGGGTGAAAAAGGGAAATGCTCATGTTGGTGCGTCAACTTTGACGCCAGCTGTAGTCCAAACCACTTCATGGAAATAGTTCAAATTTTGTCCACATTATTTTCTGTACTTTTATAAGCTATGGAGAAATTTGTAATATGCTACCTAAATTTTTCACAGAAATACGGATTTTTTAAATTGCTATGTCCAAAAATGACTTTTTTCACATATTTTATGATAAGGGGTGATTCAAAAATGACGTCCACTCTTTAGGGGGGGGAGGGGGGTATCAAATTTGTGACAATATGTGACAGGGGGGGGGGAGGGGGGTTATAAAAATGTGACATCCAACAATTTTGCATTTGGTAATCTAAATTTATCAGCGTTAATACGAAAACAAAGGCGTCGAAAAGTTTGAGTGTACGGTAAATGAAAATACACATTTTACTTAGTTGTGTGAGTGCAAAAAAATATTTACTGTTGTCATACTTGTTCTTATCGTCGTTCTTATCGTTCACAAACCGTACGAGCTGTGCTTCGTTGAAGTTTGATTTTGTTGAAAATCCTATTGTGTTCATTTTTGGTTGCGTTGAATTTTGATTTGATTCAAACGCAGGTCGATGCATTTTGTCGTGCATACCCGCTGCGCAATTAACAAGCCAACCGTGGTAGGTGAATACTGGCGAGATATAAAAACGATCCTATTGTGAAGAACTTTGAAGGATGAAGGAACTCCAGCCTTTCAGTTCTTCACATGCTCCTCCGGATTCGGACAAAAAGTTCCCTGAAGCTTGCTTCAGATAGAATTGGAACAAAAACAATTGCCTGTATTTCAGTTATTTATTATTGAATTCAAGATCTTTTTTATACAAATCTAGCGTTTTCTTCATACTTTTAAGAAAAATACGGATAAAATTATTCGTCACGGTTTCGAAGGAATTCTCGAATTTTTCGAAGCGTCTCAAGATGCGGCCTGATAAAGGACGACCTCCGATAGAGAGCAACCAAGCATATAGACTGTTCCAGAAGGTATAAGCAAACTGTCAAAATAAGAAACAAGTCATGTTTTTTTAGTTTTAATAATTTCATTTGTGTTTTATATGATATTTTACTCGTTTAATCAAAATATTTAATCAAAGCCAAGACTCCTAACTTTTCCTCGAACGAACATGACCCATTAGCTTCTGCACAGTGGTACTTCTCACCATTTCGACCACTTTTTGGCCAATCTTTTTAAATTTTTGGATGTCATCCGCTGGTTTTATAAATTTTCGAAGCATTGCTTTGGTTAAAGTCTCGATTGGCCGTGCCTCCGGGCAATTCGGTGGATTCATATCCCTCAGCACGAAACATATATTTTGACTTTTGTACCATTCTAAAGTGTCCTTTGCGTAAAAACTTGACCTACAAGCTGCCTGATCATCGGCAATAATCGCTTCTGGAGACTTCCCTTAACGTATTTCAGAGTGTTCATCGTCTCCGTTGTGATGTACGGACTAGATGTTTTACCACACTCGCATATTGCATGCCAAACTATAACCTTCTTACAAAATTTTTCGGTAAAAATTGCCTTCTCCGTTTCAGGGATGTCTTTGTCTTCGCTTACAGTATTAAATTGTGGTCCGAGAACCGTTTTGTAATCTAGTTTCACAAAGATTTCATCGTCCATTATTATACCCCCAGAATTTCTACACAATAACGAATCGTAGAGTTTGCGGTTCACGGACGCGGCCTATTTTTGGGTTCCTTTGGGTTTTTTCTGCTTCCAGTATGGTTTAGCTCAAGTCTTTTCTTTGGCACGCATGGCGTTTCTCGACGGGGTCCCTTAGTTTTTTCGCAACATCCCGAACGGAAGTCGCTTGTTTTCGCTTGTAGGCATCCCTGATCTTTTTATCGATATCCGAACTAATAGGACCGGTTTTCGACCACTCTTCGGCGCATCTTCAAACGTACACTGTTCTCTATATTTTAGAATCGCAGATCGTACCGCTTCCACGCTTACACCCTCTTCCTTGGCCAATTTTCTCAAGGAGAGTCTGCTCATGAGTGCACCATTTGTGCACGATACTTTTCGTTGTTCCGGAGACCGCGCATTTTGATAGATAACACAAAACTGAGCACTTTTTTATGCTATGTCATTCAGAAATGTGCAAACAAAAGGACGCAACCAAAACATGTTGAAATATTTCATTATATTCAAAATGACCGTTAAAATAAGGTGTGCCTATACTTTCTGGAACAGTCGTTAGTTGCTGGGCAGAGAGGTGACGTAAAGGATTTGGAGTAACATAAACATCTTTTATAGCGACATTGTTAAAAATAAATACGTACGCGAAAAACTTTTTCAGTTGGCATATTCTATTTTTAAAGTTACCAAAAAGTATCATAAATCTTGAAATCTTGATTTTCTAGGAATATGGGACAGTGCCTTAGGATGGGGAAGAGTGCGGTCATGAAGAACCTCCTACTTTAAAAAAGTGTATAATTAAGGAATCGAAAAGTGCTTGAAATTTTCTTGGCAATAAAAAGTATGATCTGTGTTTCACACAATTCCAACGTTGGGAGAAACGGTCGGGAATTTTGATTCCAATCCAGTATAGAAATTTCAAAAAAGGGTATTCTCTCTTTTTTGAGGTATGAAAAATTTTATGAATTTTTTTTACAATTTTGCAAATTGTGATATAAAGAACTTATTCGAGAACTGATCGTCTTAGGAAAACATTTTTGTGGTGGAAAGTGCTTTAAATTATCTCAGCAAGCTGAAAAATTATGCAATGGCAAATTTTTTACACAAAAGTTTCTAGGGCTCAGGAGAATCGAAAAATAACATCGTCTATACAGAAAATTGCCCACAAAATTGAAATATTGATTTCTTGAAACCTATGTCAATGTGGGATCATTTCTTGATCTCCCGGTATAAGAATTTCAGTGGAATTTCCCAGACTGTTCAAGGTAGATCTCGAAAATCCTCGATGTATTTCAAAAACAAAAAACTCACCGCTTTCAAATTTGTATGGTTTTTAAAATCAAATTTTGCAATCAAAAACAATTATTTCTGTTGGAATATTCATGATTCCATTTCTTTTCCACTTTCTGATCATATTCTTTTTCGGACTTATGAGTAATTTCATGATTTTTCAGAATTTTTTTACGAGTCATGATGTTTTGCGCAACAAGAAAAATTATGTATATTTCCATATAATTTTCCATATCTCGAGAATGGATAAACATCCAATATTGATATATCAAAATTTTCAATCGCACAAAAGTTGGTTTGAATTTTTTCGACATACAAACGGTGTTTTTCTGATTGTTCCGAACAATTTTCCTTAACCGTGAAATAATATTGTGTAAAATATCTTTCCAGACCTTTTATTCTGTTGATTAGAAAATCTCAAGCACGTTTTACAACTCAATTTATGTTTTACAAAGTTTGCACTGCAAACATAAATTATTCACCTGAGCTGAACTGCGATCAGTCACTGGTGTTCGAACCAGATTTTGTCCGATTATGGGGGTAACTTTTGCTCAAAAATCTGTTACTTATGCACAAAAGTGAGGAAAAACGGTTTCCACATTAGACCCGGGGTTATCTCACAGATGTGTAAGTGCATTTTAGAACGTGGTTCATGAGTTAAAGTTTTTAAGTAAGTATTATTGGAAAAACTAAAAATGTAATAAACTCAACTAAAACTCCCAATTTATTAAATGTTATCCATTGTAATCTAGTTAGTTCGATGGTTGTAAAGATGTTAATGTAAACCACTCATACCGATGTGATCTAGAGAGAAAGCTACGAATCAGCATATTTTAATAAAGCATTGTTTTTGGATCTTCAAAAACTATCGCACCTTTTATATTTATCAAGAGTAATAAAAATAAACAATGAAATTATTAATTGAATAGGCATTTCTGAATTAGAATCATTAAAGTTTTTAATTAAACTTTTTTAAGAATCATTAAACTTTTCATTTAAGATTATTTCAAATCCAAAACTGATATGTTTCTCAAATGAGTGCAGTTTAAAAAAAAATATATTTAAAAAACTACGTTTTTTGCAGAAGAAAACATGTCATACGATAAGTTTTGTCCATCTGTTACGAATACCTTGATTTATCTCTGCCAGTTATTCCCATCAAAACACACTTCACTTATCCGTGGACAGAAGAACTTTACACATGTAATTATGTAAATGATTCAATTTGAACTAAATTCACGTTATTATTGAAATTGACAAAACCAATATGCATATATTCTTTTATTCAGAAGTGAGACGTCCAAGGGGGGGGGGGGTAATAATATTTGTGACAAAGTGTGACAGAGGGGGGGAAGGGGGTCAAAAAACCTGAAATTTGATGGACGTCATTTTTGAATCAACTTCAAATTCATAAATTTGATCAACATGAAATTTTGGTCACATAAGGTATATACATTTTGTATAAAGTTGTCGAATTTTCAGCCAAGAATATTGATAATTGACAAATTTACAGGAGGTTGAACAACGCGGTTTTTGGAAGCAAAATTTTCCTCGGCTTTTTTTTTGCTACTGAGTGTATTTATTTTTTTAGACCAAACGCAGGAAACATCGCTGCACCGGTGCTGTAAATTTTGTTTTATACTGGATCTATTTTGCATCATTTTAAGGGGGAATATACAGTTAGAACGAGAAAAAAACTCATTTTTGAAAATTATTTTGCAAGGGAAAGCTTTAACTGAAATCAATTGAAGCTTTTTTACAATTATAAATGTATGCATGTTGTGTACAAAATTATTTTTTTGAATTTATTTTCAACGAAATGGCGGCCGTTAGAGTGCGTTGAAAAAGTCGTTGTATTTTGCTTTTGCCGGCTCTCCTGGTCGCATTTTTGATCTGAAACCTGCTAAACCAAAATAATTACATTAATAACATTTACAGTTAGTAGTTGAATGGAAAAAAAATTTGGCGTAACTTTTTTGAAAAAATCCAAATTTTTTCCACCATTTTATCAAATTTTTAATATTTTTTAAAAAAATATTACGTTATTTTTATTTCATATAGAAGGTAATACTATAATAAAAAAATCCTATAAGTTTCAGCTTAATCGAATAATTGGTTTTTGAAAAAAAAAATTGAATTTTTGGTCATTCTTACTGTATATCCCCCCTTAAATCTGGTATATGTTTTGATCTAGTCTTGCAGCAATTTGGAACCATTCCGAAACACTACACGCTACTTGAAAATACCAATTATTGAGTAAAATTTCAGCTTTTACTAAACATTTACACAAAAGTAGCCGTGATGCTGGCGGCGGACAGAAAGTTTGTAAAATATTAGTGCTTGCCTTGGATGCTGATAATTATTTCATGTTGCTCCCGGTGCTAGTGAATTGCCTTCTCTTTTTGCATTCCTAAATACCGAATACTTGTCTCAGTTTTTTTACAGCCACTGCATTTTCCGGAAAACGTTGACTTTATTGAAATGTGGAGGTTCCGAGATTCCGAATAGTATTTCGATATTTCATAGATTTAGAATTAAATGTATTGTTACCATGCGATAGAATCAATGGTATGTAAAATTGAAAGTTCATGGCGATAAGATGACAATAGAAGTTATTGTTTCCACAATTTAATCTAATGTAAATTGAGACATCAACAATAAAATAAGGGGGTTGTTATGCATATATACATGTACCTTAACTATAGAAAATATCATTTTTCTCCGAACAAATTTGAGTCAATTACTCTATGTTATTGTTATCAAATAGTTTCATCTCATTTTCACCATACAAACTCTACATTAACACATATTGTTAGTGTACCCTCAGCGAAATAAACTTTCGATATTCATACATAACAACCCCCCTTTTCTATTGTCGATGTCTCAATTTACATTAGATTCTATTCTGGTAACAATAACTGCTATTGTCATCTTATCGTTGAGAACAATACTATTAATTGTACATACTATAGATTCTATTGTATGTCTACAATAAATTCAATAGTAAATTTATGTGAATTTTTTATTCGGGATGACAATATGCATTTTCCATTTATCTGATACAGGAACTATAAGATTCATGGTCGGCAATAGATTTTAATGTTATTTAATATTATTGTGTTGCAGTTGTATGGTTATTTTTATCCGGGCGGAAATGAAAAGTAATGAAGTCTTCAAAGAAAACCATTGGTTTATTGATAGATTGGCTCATACAGATAAATTTTGGAGAAGCCTCTAGTTGTCGAACAATGTCCAGGAACACCTCCCTTGGCATGCGGAAACGCAAATTGCTTCTCGTCGTAGGTTGACGTGTCACTAAAGTAGTCCTGGAACAGCTTCTGATGACCGGAACGGAAATCACGGTCGAAGTTGGGGCGTTTTCCAGGACGTGACCTTTCCGTTTCGACTCTTGGTAATCCGCTGCCAATCAACAAATCAGCATTATCTAGTATCATTTTAATGAAATGCATGCATTCACACACGCACCTTCAGCCAAACGGAACAACAAGTATTTGAGCTAACGGCGCACTACTGGCATTAAACATTATTTGGTCAAACCAATAAATGGCAAAATGTTTGCGAAAACTCTGCGATCTCTGATGTTAAATGATTCACAGGATGACAGATGTTGGCGGGTTAAACAACAAGAAATACAACACCGGTGCGGGAACGCAAAGTTGGTCTATTTTAGCTAGTTCTATTCAAGTTTCGCTGATGCAAATCAAGTATAAAGTTGTTCTAAGATACAAGTGTGCAGATACAAGTAAACTCAGTGTGAAACATCTAGAGCATAAATGATATCTCCTAATGGACGAATCGAAGAAGAAGACACCGAGTGGTGATAAATCTAACAGCTCCCATGTTCAAGTATAGGATGAAAATTTTAAAATGATTCTAAAAAATTCAAATGAAATTGGAATTAAAAGCTGTTTGTTGTATGATAGATGAAACATCCAAAATTAAATCAATAATTTTCGGAAAATGAAAATAAACTAAAAATAATGCCCCTTGTGTGCAGTTTTAGATATTTTATTTATATTGTTGTATTACAGCTATAAATTGGAATTTCATTTGAATTTTTAGAATCATTTTAAAAATTTTGTCATATAACTCAACATGGGAGTTGTTAGATTTATCACCACTCGGTGTCTTCTTCTTATTTCAACTTGGATTCGTCTACTAACATACAGTTTAAAAATTGCTACCTCTTTTCGTTGAAACGTTCACCCAAAAAATATCACATAATCAGTGGAAAACATCCACTAGAAATTCACTTAACTTTCATGTGATTCAGGAAGTGTAAAATGTTTTACAAAATCTAATGTCCAGTGAAATGTAAATGATTAGTCAAGTAGAATTTTTTTCTATGTGATGTTCATATGAAAGTCACTTATCTTAGTTGTAGCTAAGCGAAATATTTATTCAGTGCACCTTTATCAGTGCTAAGCGAAATATTTATCCAGTGCACCCACGGAGAAACTAAGCTCTCCAAAATTAATTCTTTTTCACTCATCTTGACAGCAAAGAAAAACCAGTTAAAGGGTGTACGGAATCAAATTGCGAAACACACAAATATTTGCCAAAATTCTCCCGTTCAACCGCATCAAAACCTCTTTCGAGTAATGGCACGAAGCTTAACCCGGCCAGAAAATTGTAGGACCATTGTGTGCCCTCAGAAGAGAAAGTAGACGCTTTTGGAGACATTTCTTTAGGTACACGAATGAGGTGCTCCGCTTTCCACACGAGCAAATTGCTTTCCAAATCATATATTTTTTGGCAAACTCGAATTTATGACGAGCAGTTAAAAACTGGAGCCCCGGAAGTTGTCCGAAGTCTGCTTTTACATATGTCCCATCATCCATAACGAGGCAATGCGGTTTCTTCAACAACTGGGTGTAGAGCTTCCGTGCACGTGTTTTACCTACCGTATTCTGCCGTTCATCACGACTAGGCGCCTTTTGGACTTTGTACGTGTGTAGTCCTTCACGTTTTTTCGCATCTTGCACGAAAGTTTTGGTTAAATTCAGTTTCTTCGCCACAACTCGAACTGACCTGTTGGGATTCTTCTTGAAAGCTTGAACTATCAGTTCCTCAACACTGTACGGAGCAGGGGCGTAGTGAGGCGGTGGTGAAAGAGGCTCCCGCCAGGGGCGCCTTGCCAGAGGGCGCTGAAATCCAAAATTTTGTGCTGACAAACTTATGAACAAATTTATTCTATTCACTTTCAAGAATTAAAGAAAAAGAGATTTTCAAGAATTAATAGTACAGAAATTAACAGTGTGTTGATGTGTTGATGTTCATAACTGTTGCTAACTGCGAAAGGCACGCTCATTTCCTCCTTTCATTTTCGCGCCTTTTCTTTGCCCATCGATGTTTAAAGTCAGGCTACATTCTAGAATCATTGCCTCCAGCGCTTTCCTATATAACTCCTGTTGATACAGAAGACCTTGTATCTGAAGTAGAAGTTTTTAAACGGCAAATTGGTGAAATGTTGCCTGACCTGACGATATTTGCTCCAGGGTGTTTATCCTAACATCGAAACGGCTCTAAGATTTTTTACGCTTCCAGTTACAGTGAAATCGTGTGAATGTACACAGAAAAAAAAATTAATTTTAACAAGCGCGTAAAGTTTCTGTATAAATACAAATGTGAATAAAAGTTTTTTCAACGGATAAACATGAATTTTATTACTGAGCTATTAGATGTGAATAAAATAGTGTAATTTATTATGTGCAGTATTTACTCATTATGTGCAGTATGTAATTGAAACAAAAAAAATGCAGCAAGCAATATAAGTTGGGGCGCCCTTTTCTTGATTTGCCAGGGGCTTCATCAACTTTTACTACGTCACTGGTACGGAGATCCATTTGTGCCACTTTTTTCTTTCTTATCAATGGTCAAGCATTGGTGGTACCAATTTAAAACACGAAACCAATTTAAAACACGAAACCCTGCAGAATGTGCCATTCCCAGCTTCTTGCTGATGGCACGGTGATAAGAATCCGGATTTTTGATGTACGTGCAACAAATTTACTTGCGCTGCTGATGTTCTTCCGATTCCATCCTCGCAACGGTTGCATATCTGCTAGTGAAACTTACACAGCGTAAACAAATACACATTGAACTAATTCCACCCAAAATTTCAATAGAAAATACCCATGGGGTAAAAAGATACAGCCATTTAACAGTGGTGCAATTTGATTCGTTAGAACCTTTATCAAATGACATGACAAAGAATCCAATTTTGAGAATTTCGAAAAGACTCAATGCCGACTAAATGTTTGTTAAAAGCGAATCGGCATTTAAAATAATCCAAAATTGTTATTTTAATTACTATTCGAAAATGTGCTATAGTGAACTTTCATTCATAAAAGAAAACAACAATTTATTGTGTTGAAGCATGAATGTGCTGTGGGTTTCAAAAATTTAACGTTTGAATATTTCTTGCCCCCTTTGTTAACATAATCAGATACGTCTGTTTGAAACAGTACTCGAGAAAAATAAACAAAAATCCGAGCTTGTTGCTTCTACAAATATTCATACAATAAGGACTTTTAAGTCTCATATCGTAGCCGGTGAATGCGTCGGTTTTCCAGTCCTGAGGTTCAATTTTCAATTCAGTCGAACGTTTTTTCGGATAGGAAATCCGTTCGACTGGCCTAGATCACAAAGCCTGTCATTGAGCTTGACACACACTATACTGTTGCATACTTTGAAATTGCAAAAAAAAACATAATTAAGCACTCTTCAACTGCTTTCAAAAACACTGTCTTAAGCGGTAGGCAAAGCCCCGCAGGACGTAGTGCTTGGTATAAGAAGGACAACTATTAATGAGTTCTAGCAACTATCACCTGAAGGTGCAGATACAAGTAAACTCAGCGTGAAACTTCGACAACACAAATGTCTTCTCCTAAATAACACCCAGTTTTGAAAATGCTTCTCTCAGTACACAGAAACAAAAGCGTTCACGAAAATGAAAACGGACCGTGAACTAGTTCACGTTTTCAGGATTTTTACCTAAAAACGTGATTTAGTTCATGATTACGTGATTCAGTTCACGGTGTATTTTTGCTTGTTCTCGAATTCATGACTGCAGTTCACGGATCCGGGCACGGATTTTTTTTCCGTGTAATGGTGTAACGCATCAACCAAGGAAGAGAAATTTCACAACACTGTTTGTTATGTTTGAGATAACATTTGGCCTATTGGCCTCTTGAAGTTTAACGCCAACGCTTACTTCGATCTACATCCTAAATACACTGCTTGCTTCTCTGCTGGAATCAGCTGTTGCCGATTGGTGAACAAAGAAAACGACGATAATTATCATCGGACATGTCGAGAACGCCCGAACAGTGGAAGCGGAATTACAAGATTTGTTTGGTGTCGATAGATTCGGGTAGAAACCGAACGACCAGCATCGTTGGTCACGTAGACATCAATGTTAACTCCGTTTTGCTTGCTACCCAAACAACGGAAACAAATTAGCTGGGGGTCTATAGGGTGCAGCGCGCTTTTGATGTTATGTGTCATTTAACAAACAATGAAGTTTTATGCTAGTCGGAAAAATGAAACATCACATTTCGTTATCGACGTTATTATGAATCTGTTTCAAGATATTTCAAAATATGAAATCTCATGTTGAATGCAAGATAATTGCTTCTTTCATTAAATGATTTGTTGAAAATATTATAATATTTGAATGCTAGTTGTTTCGTTATACTTTGATCTATTCACAACTATTTGAAGGTTTCAGACCTTCTAATATTATGAGCTTTGCTATGTTTATTCAACATCTGCATTTGGCATTCCTTAGATTATAGTTGAATGCAACTTGAATTGATGTACTGTTAAACACTAAATGGATTTCTTATTTTTATTATTTTCAAAAACTATCAGAATTTGGTCCGAAATTCTACACTCTCTTCCCCTTTATTTTTTGTGGGTCTTCTTCTTGTTATTGATCATGTCAAGCTTATTGCTTTCGAAATTTGCTTATTGCTTGCTCACAACTTAGTATTTTAAATGCACTTCCACAGTTATTTATTGAGAGCCTTCGATGTGAGGTACCATTTTGGCATTACTATGATTGTGTGGCAAGTTCATTGATTGTGTGGCATTTTCCATAAAATTCCTAATAAATGGCTTCAATACAAACAAAAAATTCCGAGGCAAATGCAGTATATAAGGCAAATATAAAATACCTGATCTTGTTCTTAGCCTACTAAGCGCATTCAGCAGTTTGCCCCGCTTTCTTGAATGATTTTCTCTAGGCACGCCTTCAATAGGTCGTAAGTAACAATGTGAACAAAAATGATGTTTTTTCACGGACGGATAGCTTGGGTACTCCTCAATATGAATTATATACAACATTATATGAATTGCAGCGAATGTCTGCTATATATAATGTAAGAAAATTGACTTAACTCACGAACTACTCCAAAACGAACTTTTCGTCGCATTCAGTTTGACTTACGTGCTTTTCTATGCTCCGCGCTGACCTATTCAGCCGATTCATTTTTGCATAAGCAACATTACAGGTAATTGCATGTCAAAACAGACTTGACGAAATTGACATATTATTTTGCGACACGACGTAATGCACCTTGCGGTTGTAACGTGATAACTTTCCGGACGAATTATAATGTGGTCGTATTTTCCCAAACTGAAGTGAAAAGACTTTAATTTAAATTGTCAGTAAACCAAATCTATAAATTGATGGATAATGTCTCAACTGCTTCAAAACAAATAGATCATCAATATATCAACATAACTTTGTCGATTATAGGTGAATTTATGTCATATTAGATAAATAAGCCATTACACCCGGTTATTCTACCAACCTAAAGATGCTTATAAAAAATGATAGTTCGTTTTCAAACATCTAGCTCAGCTTGCATATCGGAAATGAACAGTTTTTCGAGCTTATTATCGAATCCATGCGCCGAAGATCTGGACTTCATGAGTCAGATGTTGGAGCAGACACAGTCTGTGGTTTACTTGAGGTAGATACTATTTTAAATTATTTATTTTAATTTTGATTTTTCAGCTTAACTGTTCATATAAACTAAATAATTAACAGTTTAGATATCGAACTATTAGTGTAATTTATTCGTGTTTTTTTGTTTCATACTTTTAAATTGAAAATAAGGGTTGAAATATTTTTTTTTTCAATAGTAAAGAACAATTGTACACTGAAAAACAGCTCATCATTATTATTATTATTATTGAAGTAAAATTAACTATTTTCAATTATTTAAATTTTCAATTATTTCATTTGGATATTCTAATAATTTAAAAGAATTGCTTTCCAATTTCTTTTCTCCAATAATTGGTTTTGTATACATATTTTTTTATTTAATTAACTTAATTTTTTTAACAGTAAGAAACGATTGTGCTGTGGAAAAAAATGCTCATTATTATTATTATAATTATTTTTCTTTGAGTATCTCAATTTGAAATTATCTCATTTGAATATTCTTAAAACTTTTTTTTCCATAAATTGGTTTTGTATATTTTATGATGAATAAAAGGAATAAAAATTACTTGAATCGAATGAAATAAGGATAATATTCATTAAATGTTTAAAAGTTTAAAAAAATTTCAAGCCATTTCAGGGCATTTTTTCCATTCAAAATTTAACATTCAAAACAAATGAAACAAATTACAATTTCAATTTGACAATTCTATGATTAATATGAAATTAATTTCTTTATACAACCAACATATTAGCATATAAAACTGCAGTGTTCAAGGATTATTTTAATTTATGGAAACAATAAGATATTCAACATAATTTATATCCACTATTATTTCTCAATATTAAAAACTACTCATAGGATTAATGAAAGTCTTATTTGTTTGCTAAAATGTTCATTCATATTAAAAAATGTATTTATTATGTTATAAACATTTACATATCTAAATAAAGAATTTATATTTTAATGCCCTCTAAAACATGGAATGCTTTTTCTTGAACAATGAACATAATATTTTTTAATTAATTTATTCTTAATTTCAAATATATATCGTAAATAACTTTAATTTTTTACATTCGTTTTGATTTTTTACATTTTTTTCATTTGTTTTAATTACTTTTGTTCTATTTGTTAATTGTTATTTTGATTATCAGTTAAATATTTTTGTGAATTAGTTTTTTTTTGTTGGAGCGTAGAACCACTGCGTCCACTGAGTTGAACTTTTGTGATATGTGAATTAGTTTATTTAAATTCATTATTATTTAGATTTTGTCGGCGTGATAAATATTATTTAAAAATGAAGTAACTCAAAATATAAGCATAAGTCAGCAGGCAAGACAGCTTCTCATCGCGAGCAATTTCGGCTATTTTTTCTCTCTCTCTCTGTTTTTGCACAGCAGCTGTCAAACCAACCGACGCTAGTACATGAGTGTGCACAATTGGACACTAGAAATTTTTAATGTTATTAAATTTCTCTATTTACCTCTGTTTTGGAAAACTATCAACATGAATGCATTCACTCAAATTTCATATCTGATATGCTCGTAATATTTGATATCGCATTTACTACAGTTTGTGTGCGTTTTTATCGAAAAGAAGTCATTTTCATGTCTCCAATTAAGTCATACTTTGAATGAAACCATCAGCTTTGGCTTGATCTGCTATTTGCTAATGCAGCATCATTCCGCCAGACGGCCAGACTATGAACTGGTGCTTTGGAACAAGGGCAGGAGAAGAGACAAACGAGCTGCACTCTGATCCAAGCATCAAGCTTCTTTTAATCGATGTTTAGCGAATTACCAATCTATACATACCGCTATCATGCCTAGTCATTGCACTTCAGTAAAGCCATCCGTATCAAGAATCACATATTAAACATTCCCTGATACCTTATAGTCGTGGAACAGGGCTAACCGTTGTACCATTTTATATTGCCATTACCAGAATGCCCACAATGTTTTCAAACAAATTGGAAGTCAAACTTTTCGAAACCCTGACAACTGATTAGAACCGGTGAAAATTGTTTCGATTTCAAGCTATATTGAGTTACTCGCGAGTTACTCGGCGCATAAAAGCAACTCAGAGTAGAGCTGTCGCACCTCTAGTCATGAGTGAAAATAAATGGTAAACTTCAAATTTGAACCAATTACCTCAGTTAAACAAATAAGGTATTTTTTGTGTTTATAAAATTATAAATTTAATCAGTAATTTTTTTAGCTTTATTCAAACGATTAATGGAAAAAATATTAACGCTTTCAGCTTTTTGTAATAAACTTCGTAATTGCTTTTCGTAATAAATGCTGTTCAATTGCACTAAGGAAAGCTTATCCTTTGACAGATAGGCCTAATTCGTCTGTGCCTTACAGACTCCTTCAGTGTCGAGTGCCCGACTTAGCAAGTCTGTAAGTAGCTAAGGGAACGTCCATTAATTACGTCACGCAAAAATTATGTTTTTAAATCCCCCCCCCCCCCCCTTTGTCACGTTTTTTGTATGAACCTTCACATTTTTTTGTATGGATCGTCACGTTTTCTTAACCCCCCCCCCGCTCCTCCCTTACTGCGTGACATAATTAATGGACCTTCCCTAAATAAATAGGCCCAACTGTTAAAGAAAAAGCTTTCTGTAGTGGAAATTAACGGTATTTGATCGCGTTTACAAGTCATGGTTGGAAAAGTGTTAAAGTTTTTATATTTATTATTTTTTTAATGAGTGCTCATGTGAAGTGTTAATTTAAATTTTCCTAGTTTTCCAATTACAACCGCACTTAAGTTGTAGTATTTAAGAATCTTTTAAAAATGTCTTCATTTGAAATCACACAAAATATTAGGTCAGAGTTTTGTTAAAGAAGCGATGGATGGCAGTCAATTTTTGAAACTCAAACAAACAATAACACACACAGTTTTTAAGCCGAGCAGTTAGAGAATTGAATTGTTTAAGAAAATGTATTTTTTACGCACATGTCAACCCAAAATAATCGAAAAATTCTTCTTGTCGCTCAATTTTAGATTGACTTTAAGTTTTCAGTAACTGAAGATCTCTTCAGTAGTGGTGGTTAATGTACATTTCTCATTTTAGAGTGTACGCTAGTAATCGTGTTAAATGCGAACGTGAATGATAGAAAACGGAGAGAGAACAAATTTCTTCTTATTTATGCCGAGACTTTACAGATTGCATGTGACTATACCCAAGTAACCACAAGCATAATATGATTGCACTTATTCAACCCAAAATCAACGTCGGTAATGCGGGATCGCATCAATTTAACAGTTGTCAAGTAATAAAGCGTTAGATTAGCTTAAGAATGAAGTGATGCTTTACTAATGCAATAATGCTACTTTAGCAATGTCTTATGGCATTACAAATGATATAGCATTAGTTTGATCTTAGTGGGGCCCCTTTCAGCTTTAATCTAACTTTAATGATGCACTAGACGCAATACATATGCTTTATATATACATGCTATAACAGCCTCCTGGTTACTTGGAGATTGATTAATAATTCAATTAATTGGCTCTTTTTGCCTGCGAATTGCTAATATCCATTCTTATAACAATATTTCCATTAATTATGTCACGCAGTAAGGGGGGGTTTGGGAAAACGTGACAATCCATACAAAACAAATTGAAGGTCCATACAAAAAACGTGATCATAAAAAGTCACTTTTTGCGTGACATAATTAATGGACGTTCCCTAAGTACGTATTAAAAATAAGTTATCAATATATATGTCTTTCAAACCATTTAAAAAAAAAATATTCAAATGGATGATTCTGTTTAGTACGGAATTGAACTTGAACATTGTGAAAACCGAGTGACATTAGTTAGTATTAGTCTCTCATGAATTTGCGAATTGTTGATCCAACACTCTTTCTTCAAGTTCCGGACAAATGTTTCATCACATGTTATGGACGCCTTAGCCCACATTTTTTCTGGATTCCTGCTTCTGGGATATTCTTAGATGTGTCTGCGTGGTTTATGAGCAAGCCCTTTACAAATATTTTTGAAGGCCTTCTTCACAATCGCCCTATAGCGGTCGGTGGGCCGAAGCTGAGGGCAATTTGGCGAATTGATGTCGTTCTCAACGAAATCTATACCCTTTTTCGATAGCCAATTGAGGGTGGTTTTGGCGTAATGTGCCGACACTAAATTCTGCCAAAATAGTGGAGGGGTACTATGCTTCTGATATATAAGCAGTTGCCTCTTCTGCAGCCACTCAGATCGATAGATTTGCACATTAATTGTTCCGGTAGTGTAAAAAATAATGGCAGACTTCATACCGCAGGCACATTGTGCTTACAGGCACTTTTCGACTAAACTTTTCCTCTTAAAGCGACATTAAAGCGTTTTTGAATCCTCTTTGACATAGATCTCGTCGTCCATCAAAATACAGGGCCCTTGTTGCTGCACGTTGCTTCTGTTCTGCACTTTGCTTGGTGATTTCCGGCTTCTTGTAGGTCTTCAGGTAGTTTCGTTTCTTGACACGTTGAATCATCCCGACGCTGGTTCCCGCTTTATTGGCCAAATCACTTATCGACGTTGATTTGTTCTTCCGAATTAGAGCTACCACTTTCTGATCCTATTTAGGGTTGGAAGATCCGGGTTTTCTGCCCCTTATTGTCAGTTCACCCAAGTAACAGTGTTCCCCAAACTTAGTTATGAGGAATTTAACACTTGCGGAATGTGGTCAAAACCTTAACTTTCACGTCTTTTTCAATGCATGAAATTTGAAAACGAAGAATTTAAACCGTGCAAATAAGCCCTAGTAGCACACAAGTTGCCATTAAGTTGAGAAAACATAAATGTGCCTTTGTTAGTCAAAATCTAGTTGCTGCAACTAATTATGACCGTGGTGTGCTACTTGGGAGTAAACAAACGATAGATTACAGTCACAGCACAGCATGCTATGATGAACACATTAAAACCATTTCAAATACACGCGTACAACGATATAATGATGCGAGCATAAGCTCTATCTTTCGGTCTAACGATTCGATGTGTAAATCATGATTGAATACCAATTTATTACTGTCATTTTGAAGATTTTAAATACATCATCTAGATCCTACCTGCTGAAGAACATCGCTCAAATTTCAGTTTTGTGTATTTTGCATTTGTTCACTTGTACCGGAGGGAATGTCTTCATCAGCTCCTGCTCAAATCTAGGCTTGTTGCCAGAATGTGATGTTTGTTTTTGAACGAAGCATTCCGTTTGTCACCATAGTCGCTTTATATAACATTTCCGTGCGGTTACATTGAATAAGACATATACATTGCCAATCTTAAGATCAATGATAAACTAAAAGTTCGGTAATGTACGTCTTTCTCATAACCTGCTAGTAGACGGGTTTGTGATCATAGCAATCGAAATGTTCTGGTTGATTGTTTTCGAGAGCGGATGGGTTTGCAGCAAATCGTGAATTGATTGCGCCTTCCCACACAGGCACGGAATCGCACTCATACAATATTGTGAGTATATGTACAGATTGAGGAGCTGAAGAAAACATTTTCATGATCGGAAAGCAATCCTCATGCTTTTATTAAGTGCCTGCAATTGTGAACTTTATTCCATGGCTATGAAATTTTCTGTGTCTAATGCTCGTTTCTGAACGTAGCTTTCGATAGATTAGAAGTAAGCAGAGGGATCAACATCAAAATATTTGCAATTCTGATTATGGATTACATACAGCTTCATCAAAAGTCTCAGGTGCTGAATAATCTGCTTAAAATCCGTCCCGTACCCTACGTGGATAGATTATTTTCAATACATTCCTGAAACGTAACATTGATGCAGTAATAAGCCAGCATTTATCAAAACTCTTAACGATATTATGGCCAAATCATCGGTCTTGGCAGCGAACACTGTTTTGCAATGCCAAGAATAATCATGAAGAAAAACAGAAAAATTTCATCGAAAATTTTTTTTAAACGCAGTACTCTGACCACTACTCCTCTTTACTTTCAAGACAATGCATATCATTGAAATCAACTTCGCCTCAGTTATGACTCAAATTTATGTTAAAATTGATGATCAGATTACCTATATGTTTATGATATTTTTTCTATGTGTGTTCAACAGATAGGTCGCACAAGT